>CANYBF012134652.1:0-18545 GCA_948192965.1 Dalechampia spathulata
TTTTTCAGTGGTCTCGTAAAATTCTCATCATTTCTCCATAAAATGATATATCATAAGGCATATCATTTATTTATCATAGCATGCATAATTCATATAAATTCATAATTCAAATATTTAAATTCACATCATCATCCAAATTCAACACGTATAAATCATAGCACTGTCGCACCCTGAATTTGAGTCGCTTGGATTGATTGGGGCAAACCGAGTTTATTCCATCATTGTTTTGCCTTCATGGGCATCTCGGTTTGTTTTGGTGCAGTTCAGGATTCGGTTTAGGGTTGTTTGGGGGGGGGGGTATTTTGGCATTTTTAGGAGCATACCCGTACGAGTATCTTTAAAGGCCGATTCGGGTATGCAACATACTCATACGGGTATGTTGTTTACCTGTTTTGCCCCCCTAACATACCCGTACGGGTATGTTCATCCGGGTAGACTATATTGTGAAGATTAATCACCATTTGGAGGGGACTTTTTTGGCGAAGAAAAATAAAAAAAAAACTTAATTCTCTCAAGGGATTAAAAGAGGATGAGAATTAAATCTAGATTTTAGGCTAAAACTCAATTGAAATTTCTAAGATCTAATTGAATTTAGTTTGAATTTGATGGAATTTAATTAAATACCTAAAAACCCTTGCATGTTTGAATTGATTGGACTTTAATTCCTCCTAAGCTTTGGATTTGACTTGAAAAGGTTTGAAGATCATTGGAGAATCAACTAAAGGTAATTTCCTTTACTTTTAGCTTGTTTATTTGCTTGATTTCATTGTATTTTTATTGATTTTTGGTTAGTTTTGATTTGCTTTTGTTGATTAAATGTGAAATAATTTGAGATTTATGCATGATCTTGTATGAAAGAAACTCAAAAATGATTTGAAATCTGTTTTGTGCCATTTGGGTATGATCATGTCCGTACGGGTATGTTTTATGTTGATCATACCTGTACAGGTATCTTTCATACCCGTATGGGTATGATCATCCTCAAACATACCCGTACGGGTATTTTCATAATATGTGAAAAATATCTTGTTTTTGCCGAATCTTCCTTACCTTATTTTATGCCCTTTGGTATGATTTTTATGTTAAGATCATGTGTATTGCTTATAGTTTGGTGATTTGAATGCTAATGTCATATTTGAATGATTTCTCTTTGATTTGATCTTATGTATTACGTTTGTTATGTGTTATGTTTGTTCCTTTTTACGCTTTTGTTGTGAGTTTTGAAGGAATAAGATGGAGGATTCAGGTTAGTGGATTGGTATTCGGACTCGGGGATCAATCGAGACCCAATTTCAGTGGATCTCGAGGAGACAACCGGGCGTAGACTTCGAGACTTTTCAAAACCTTTTATGCTTCCTTTATTCCATTTTTGGTCGGGTTGTATTAAATACCCAAATTTCATGTTATCTTTCTTGCTTTTTATTCGGGTGGGTTGTATGTAAATGCCCACACTTTATTTCCTGCTTTTATTTTCTGCTTTACTTCTGCTTTTCACCGTTTTCATACATGCTAAATGTCTTGTGTTTGCCCTATGCCATGAAACCAGACTAAAATCAACTTCAACCTAATTGCGTGTGATTTGGTTTTCATTAAAATCGGATAAAGTGAATATGATAATATGGAATATGAATAAATTCAAAATCCTGAACCCAACTGTGAAGAAATTCGGGCTGCTTTCCATCACAGGAAGGCTCGGGTTTTAATTTCATGGTTTATTTAGTCACTCAATTGAGTTGGCTAGATAAATTGGGTGGCGAGTCCATAACATTTCTCGACACAATCTTTCTAGGTCCTGTATGATTAACCAGGGATTCGTTACTTCGAGAGCAAGCACCACGGCATTTCACGTCGAACAGCGTGTAGCGCTCACGCGTTCGGGATGCACTACTCTCACAGTGGTGACTCCACTGGGGACACCGATCTAGAGATTTCGATTTGAAAGATTCTGTATTATCATATTCACTTATTTGATTTTTAATGGAAACATTCTTACTTATCTAGGTTGCTAGTTCTGCATTTCACAACCGATCTACATTTACCCTTTGGTCCCTTGAACCCCGACCGCTAGGTCATTTGAGGTGCCCTTGTACTTCCTAGTCTTGGGGTTTCTATGACTGGCATAAGTCACTCACTACCTGGTAATGTTGACCGCCTCTATCTGTGATTGGATTGTGCGCAAGGTACACTTAGGGGTGGGAACCTTCTTTAGCCAAACTGAAATGACCTAACCATAGCATACTGTAACCATAGCCGTAATTTCCACTAGGACCCTTTGTCTTATTGCTTATGCATTGATCAAATTTGAACCAAATGTATTTTGATTAAGCCCTAAAATAAAACCTTACCCGCCTCATCATGATTTGAACTAAAAGGGTAAGTTCATTTTGTTTCGGGTTTAACCTTAACACATTTTCACGTCTTATGCGCTAAAACATACAAAATTCATGTCAATTGTGAGCCAATGCTCATTTGACAAATAAATCCATTAATTGTGAGTCAACGCTCATTTGGTGGGATAACCCAATGATTTGGTTAAACCTTGAACAAAACCATGTTCATTTGGATTCCCAAAGATTCACGAAAAGGACAAGTTCATTTTGTTCAAAGATTAACCTTATCATAACACGGGACTCATATTACAACCTTGTCAAAATTGTTGGAATTGTAAGCCAATGCTTGTTTCCAACAGACTTACCAATTATGAACCAATGTTCATTTGGTAAAATTTTAACGTAACCCGACTTACCCGAATCTGGTTTGATTTGATCACATGATACGCTGCATTCATGCACGAGTGTTATGCATCTGGAGATTCAATTGAAACTCTGGACGAGAGCCCACCTAGGAAATTGACTTGCCAAATGTCTGTGGTGTTATAAGGTTGGAAGGGAGGGAGGCATGCTTACTTATACCATGTCCTAACCATTTCGTGTTTTCTGTCAAAACACGCATACATGCATCATTGCTAACCAATTTTATGACAGCCATAACATTATTTTTATAGATGAAATTTTAAGGCATCCATGCATTCTATGTGATGCATTCTTTACTCATCCATCCAAATGCATTCTAACATACTTAGGCACATCATGCTGACACATCTTTCTGCAATCTGCATCATAGGCACTTTGTGGATTAGAGATTCTCAAGGAAGACTCATCTGGATGGATATTCCTATTGTATCTACATCTGCTACTGCATCTTCATCATCTGCATTTACATCTACTCCAGGGATGGCGCAGTCAAACACACCTGGTATAGACGAGATAGTCACTAGAGTCACTGAAGAGCTGCTTCAGGGTGATTTTATTAGAAAGCTGCAAGATCATATTGGGAAGTTCATGATGGACAAGTGGGCTGAGTTACAGTTGGGTGCTGGTGATTCATCTGGGAACTGTCACACTGATGATCTGGCTACTGAGGGCCAGACCGCTGCTACTACTGCTGCTAAGAAGAGAAAAAGAGTAGTTGTTGACAACCCCAACAATGACTACATTGATCTAGAAGAAGCTATCCCTAAGCTTCCTGCTGCTACTAAAACTAGAATGACTGATGTTACGGAGCCAGACTGGACTCAAGCTATTGATCAGAAGTTGGGGCAGTTTCAGAATTTACTAAAACAACAGGGGGTACTTTCAGACTTTGGCACGGATGATGAGTTTGCTGTTGACGCTATCTGGCCTCTCCCCGATAATTTTAAGATGCTGGATCTACCTAAGTTTAGTGGTAAGGGTGATCCACATACTCACCTTAAGCAGTTCTTGATTTCCATGAGTACGGTATCAGTACAGAGGGATATGGTACCGAGATTCTTCCCGCTCTCGTTGACTGGTGCTGCCATGACATGGTACCATGCTCTTGACAGACAAACCCAGGATAATTAGAAGGGTTTATGTGAGGCTTTTTGTGCTCAATACAAATTCAATGCCGGAGTCGAGACAACTTTGGCTACACTAGAGATGGTAAAGCAACGGTCGGGAGAGTCTTTTACTGATTATTTTACACGTTAGATGAATACTGCTGCCCTGCTTAAAGCTAAACCAATGAAGTCAGATATGATTGCCAAATTGGTGACTGACACACTACCAGTCTATCTTGAGAAGATGCGGTTTCACTCATACCACGACTATAGTGATGTGCACGCCTTAGGGGTTAAGGTAAATCAAGCCGAGGCCGAGAAGAAGAAGGATAGTTCAGCTGCATGGCAATTCATAGCTGGGGGCACCTCTAGGCCTCAATTTGTTCAGCAACTAGAAAGGAAGGTGGTAGAAGTTAATAGCCTTGAACAGCCATGGAAGTTCTTGAACCTTGGTCACCAGGTACAGATAAGAGCCTATTCTGTCAATTCCACCAGAATCATGGGCATGATACAGATAATTGTAGACTTCTGAGGATCAGAATATAAGATTTGATTGATTCTGGTGAGATAGTGGATCTAGAGAAGAGGCGTCCTAGCAGAGAAAGAATCCACTGTTGAACTACAATAAAACATCGCATGCTTACGCGATCTTAACTGAGAGGTGTTGGTCAGAAGAAGAGATCATCAGGAATGTCATATTGATTGCTGAGACTGAAGCTGAAAAGATTGCCAGGCTAGCCACTGAAGCTGTATTGATTCAGGAATTTTAGAAGTCTCATAATCTGAATTCTGATACTGCTGTTACTGCTGCCGTTATGGTAATAGACCCGTTCTCGAATTCTGACGAATTAGGGATGGATGAAGAGCTTATTCTGGAACATGCTTTTGATCCATTTGGGGATGATAGCAACACACAGACAGATGAGACTGCTCCACTGCAAACACACGGTAAACACATGGTAAACAACCGGCTGATTCTGGGGATGAGACTGCTCCCTTGAGTCCTGCATGCAAGATAGATGAGACTGCTCTGTCGAAACTTAACCAGTTGACAAGTTCACAGGATGAGACTGCTCCCAAGAACTCTGATTCTAAGACATGGATTTCTTAGGTTTCATTGTCAACCCAAAAGATTCATATTTCTCCAAAAGATGAGGCTGCTCTTCCTAGTACTAGTCATGTGACCCGAAGTGGCCGGGTCTACCAACCAGAGAATGCATAACAGAAAGACAGTGGGAAAGGGGTTGAGGCTGCACCCCCAACCAAAAATAATCTAGTTCTGGAATAGCTTAAACGGACTAATGCTAATGTGAGTTTGTGGCAGCTGTTGATGTGCTCGGATGAACACAGAAAGGCATTAGTGGAGGCCTTGTCTATTGTTACTATCTCAGCAACTATGTCTCCAGCAGATGTGATTAGTTTATTGAATAAGGAGCAAGTGCCAGAAGTAATGCAGCTTGGGGTTTCTAGTAGTAAGGACTCCATCATCTTTTCTGATGAAGATCTACCCACTGATGGGTCGCTATATAATAAAGCTCTATTTATCTCTATCGAGATCATGGGCCGGAATACATCCTGTGTGATGGTTGATGATGGGTCTGCCATCAATGTATGCCTGTATAGAATGTTGAACACGGTGGGTGTACAGGAGGAGGATTTGGTAGTCTCGGACGTTGTCATCAGAGCATATGACAATTCTAAATGGAAAGCCTTGGGATCCTTAACTACCGTTGTTACAGTTAGTTTGATTTAGTCTGCAGTGAAATTTACTGTGCTTGACATCCCTGTTACCTTTGCCATGCTGCTAGGGAGTCCATGGTTTCACCCACTGAAGGGTGTCCCCTCTACGGTGCACCAGAAGATTAAGTTTCCTACAGAAATGGGGATTGTCACCATACCAGCAGCTTCTGATTTGGTGGTTTCTTCCTTGTCCACCGGTTTTCCTCAACTAAGCGGATTTCAGATTTCAACTATCTATGAAGATGAGCTCAGTGCTTTCATCTCATCCCAATCTTCCAAGATGGGATTTTTTCCAGGGGCCGGGCTCGGTCGACATCAGCAAGGCATGACTAAACCCCTTTCCTACATGGGGCAGATACAGACTAAATTCAGATTAGGCTTTGATCCAAAGACCATGGAAGGCAAAAAAGGCAAAGAGATAGTGTTTGTGAAGGAGTTAGCCAGCTCTGTTGTTGAAATTTTGAAGAGGGCTGATAAAACACCCTTTGGCTGATGTTGAGAAGCTGATCATGGGCCAGGTCACAATGTTGAAGGCCACTGATAAAGAGAAGGGCAAGGCAAAGTTGTTTGAGGATGATACAAGCCAGCCAATTGATGATACTGATGTTAACATTGATGAGACTCTTGAGCAAATTAATGTAATTGATGAGGAAGATGAGCTGAATTTGTCCTTTATTTTTGAAGATGATGTAACCTTGAACAAAATTAATGCGATGAAATCAGAATTTGCTTTCTTGTGTGACCTTTATTTTGATTCAAGCATGCATGCACATCATAATGACATGAGCATATTTGATATCAATGCCGCATCCATATATGCATTTAATTTGGGCATTGCAGAGGATCCTCGACTAATCAATTTGTCTGATGCCTTGACTGTTGACGAGCGAAGAGAAATTAAATCAGTCTCAGTACTAAAAAGACATGAAAGGGCTTTTGCTTGGTCATACGAGGACATGCCAGGGGTTGATAGATGAATTGCAGAGCACCAAATTCTGACATTCCCCGAGATCAGGCTAGTGAAGCAGAAGTTGAGACGTCTCAAACCAGAATGGGCACAAATGGTGAAAGAGGACATCACCAAACAGATTGCTGCTAATTTTCTTGAGGTTGTTGAGTACCCTACTTGGCTTACCAACGTTGTGCCAGTAGCGAAGAAGGATGGGAGAGTTCGAGTCTATATGGATTATAGAGATTTGAATAAAGCATCACCGAAGGATGATTTTCCACTGCCACACATTGATGTTCTGGTAGACAGTGCGGCAGCCAGTGCCATGCAGTCATTTACAGATGGGTTTTCTGGGTACAACCAGATTGTGATGGTGACTATTGACAAGATCAAGACTGCCTTCATCATAGAGTGAGGGACGTACTGTTACAGGGTAATGCCCTTCGGCTTGAAGAACGCTGGTGCCACTTATCAGTGGGCAGCTACCACTCTGCTGCATGACATGATACATAAAGAAGTGGAAGTATATGTCGATGATATGATGGTCAAGTCTCTGACCAATGAGTCTCATGCTGCAGTGCTCGACAAGTTTCTCACCAGAGCTGAGAAATATAATCTGAGGCTAAACTCAAAGAAGTCTGTATTTGGGGTGACATCTGGAAAGCTGTTGGGTCACATGGTTAGTAATAGGGGAATTGAGATCGACCCTAACAAAATTAAAGCCATTCAAGAGATGCCAACTCCTAAAACCGAAAGAGAGGTACGGGGATTTCTGGGAAAATTACAATATATCAGCCGGTTCATCACAAAGCTCACCACAATCTGTGAGCCAATCTTCAAACTTTTAAGAAAGAAACAACCAGTTGTATGGGATGAAAATTGTCAGAAGGCCTTTGAAGCAATCAAGAAGTATCTGATAACGCCTCCAATCTTACAGGCATCGAAAGCTGGCACTCCTCTGATTCTGTATCTGGCAATCAAAGAATCATCTTTGGGGGCAATGATGGTCCAGGAAGATGAAGTCGGTCTTGAACATTCGGTTTACTATCTGAGTAAGAAGCTTCTAGAATATGAGATGAAATACAGTCGGGTTGAGAAGTTGTGTCTGGCTATGGTATGGGATACTCAGAGATTGAGACATTACTTCCAAAGCTACAAAGTTTGGGTTGTAACTAAGGAGGACCTAATGCGCTATCTGTATAATGCACCATCACTGGTCGGGAAGTTGGCGAAGTGGCTGATTTTGCTGTCTGAATTCAATATCAAGTATGTACCAAAGAAAGTAATTAAAGGTTGCGCAATAGCAGAATTCCTGGCACTGCAACCAGTTAAGGGAACTGATCATTGGGAACTCGAATTTCCTGATAAGCATCTGGATATGATTACGCTGAACAGCTGGAAGATGTATTTTGATGGTGCTATGAACAGACAAGGTGCTGGGGTCAGTGTGATACTGGTTGCTCCCTCAGGCAAAATTATTCCTATGGCAATGAAACTGGAGTTCTCGATTACCAATAATATGGCAAAGTATGAAGCATGCATCCATGGTATTGAAACCCTAATAGCACTGAAAGTTAAACAAGTTGAGATCTATGGTGATTCACTGCTAGTCGTATAACAGACTAAGGCTGAATGGGAAGTTAAGGAAGAGCGCTTAAAGCCTTACTCGGTTCACTTGAAGGATTTGCTCTAGATGTTTACTTGATGTCAATTCATTTATTTGCCACAAGGTGAAAATCAAATGGCTGATGCACTTGCAACACTTGCATCCATGTGGGAAGGGCCTAAAGAGTCTCTAATGCGGCCATTATCTCTAACAACATCTAGAGCCCCATGCCACTCATATTCGATGGTGATGGTGACTGAAGCATATGAAAATGAGTGGTATGCAGACATTCTGAAATTTCTGAAGGAAGGTAGTTACCCTGAAGGCGCTTCAAAGTCTGATCAAAAGACAATTTGGCGGCTAGCTTCTCAATATTTGTTATTTGGTGATGATCTATATCGAAGAACGGTGGATGGGCAACATTTGTGGTGTGCCACAAAGTCATAAGCGCAACAGTTGATAGAAGATATTCATGCTGGCCTGTGTGGTGCTCATATGAATGGGTACATTTTGTCTAAAAAGATTTTGAGACAAGGTTTCTACTAGACTACCATGGAATCTGACTGTATTAAGTTTGTAAGGCATATAAAGAATGCCGGATTCATGGAGATTTCAAGCATATGCCTCCGACTGAGCTGCAGAGTCTGACCTTGCCATGGCCTTTCTCAGCCTGGGGGATTGATATCATCGGTGAAATACACCCTCATGCTTCTAATGGGCATTGTTTCATAGTTTTTGCCATTGACTACTTTTCCAAGTGGGTGGAAGCAGCTTCATTTAATAAGCTAGGGGCAGAGCAGATGGCATAGTTTATTGAAAAGGACATCATCTGTAGATATGGTGTGCCTCACCATATTGTGACTGATAATGGGGTGCAATTTTAGGGCAGAACCCGTGATTTGTTGGCTACATACGGGATTGAACATCATAAGTCTTCTCCTTATCGCCCGCAGGCTAATGGCATTGTCGAAGCCACAAATAAGAAATTAAAGAAGATTTTAGCAAAGATGCTATAGAATTATCGGGATTGGTCTGAAAAATTACCATTGGCACTCTGGGGGTACAGAACGATAGCCAGGACGTCAATAGGGATGACCCCTTATTCTCTGGTGTATGGTATGGAAGCTGTCTTGCCAGTTAAGCTTGAAATGAAAAGTCTCAGAGTTGCTTTGGAAGCTGAGATTCCTGAATTTGAATGGCGTAGGGAGAGATATGAACAATTGGGCAGAATGGATGAATAGAGACTTCGAGCTCTCTTTCACATGCAACTGTATCAGAAATGTATAGCCCGAGCATTCAATAAGAAACTACGCCCGTAATTACTGAAAGTGGGTGACTTGGTGCTGAAACAATGCAGAACAACAAGCTTTGATCCTCGGGGAAAGTTTCATCCAAACTGGGAAGGTCCTTTCGTCATCAAGAAAATCCTGTCTAAGGGTGTTGTGAAGCTTACTGATATAGATGACAACGAGTTCTCAGAATCAATCAACAGAGATCGACTGAAGCTCTTTCATGTCTAGCCCGCTGAGATTCGTTTGGGTTCTCAGGCAAAAGTTAGGGTTTTCTTCTAAAAAAAAGGGAGAGAAGAAAAGAAGCCCGCTGAGCTGAAAACCTAAAAACGGGTAGTTCAAGCAAAAGTTAAGGCAGAGAGTTAGGTCGATTAATGAGAAAACCATTTATGACTGATTAATCACGATGGTCAAGGTCTTAGACAGAACAGTACTCATTTTAAATGTACATGAAAATGCAACATGATTATCTCATATTATAATGCTATTATGGTTTGTATGCAAGTTTGAATTTGAATATAAGTTCATTCATGTAATAAAAGTTTTGATAGCTTTGTCATTACAAACAGACACTAATCTTAATTTCTCTCTCTAAAGTATAACTCTCTATGATAATCTTCTCGGGCATTGGAATTGGACTCTTGCAGCAACATCGCCATCCATTGGCGGTACGGGATGGAAACTCCATGTGAGGCAGTGTTGCAATATAAGGTTGTTTCCCTGCATGCCCATGTTTGCACCAGGTGATCCAAAAATCTCTGTGTTACGCCTACTCCCTCAAATACAGGCAATCTAGCAGGTATGAGTTGCGGAGACCCGTACTGTCTGCATAAACGCAAAGGCGTGTAGAACAAGCATCTGAAAAGGCCTGCCAATGGCACACAGTCTGCATAGGTGGACACTGTGACACGTTCGATTCACCACTAAGGGCATGTCCACCTAACTCGGTCACCTGTCATCTGAGAGATGTGATCCTGCCAATCTTCTGTACTAGAACTCGACTGCCCAGGGGATAACAGTCGTTGTGACAGGAAGTTACAGGGCGTATACCGGTTCAGCCTGCCTGAGGGGTTCTCTAGTAATCCTAACTTCTCCTGTAACCAGATCTGAAAAATAAAATAAAAAAAAGAGAGAGAGAAAAAGAGAAAAACCGATGAGCTGAAAACCTTACACAAGGTGACTCATGCAAAAGTTAGGGTATAAAAAACTTTCTTCTAAGTTGAAAACCTATAAAGGTGACTTAGAACTGGTACCTAAAGAAGCAGGGGACTGCCCTCTGAAAGGTCTCCATCGGTGCGTCACATCTCGTCCAAGCCAATTAGCATCTCTGCTAGAATCAGTGGGTATGGATCTCGACCCTCGATCATCTGAGTTAGAATGGAAAGTATTCGACAATGTATGCTGCGTCCAGGATGTGTCAATAAATATCAGCCAAGTATGCAAAACTGAACTACTCGGACCCATCCGAGGCTAGAAGGGTCCTTCCCTTGATAAGTCTCGATAACGCTAGTAGAGATGAACTCTTGACTCATTGATAAGTATGAACAGGCGACTGTCAGTGATAGGTTGAACAAAGAAATCATCTACTGTATAGCTTCAGTCTCTGAAATCTGAGGCACTATGAGTGGCATGTGGTCCAGCGAATGTCCTCCCATGATGGCCCTGAATTCCTCTGGTAAAGGACACATCTCAAAGTCTTGTATCTGGAAGACGTAATCAGCAGGATCCCAGAAGCAAGAAGCATTCCTCAGTAAACCATGATCTATCCTCACATGACGGTAGACGCTCACATCATGTAATTCGAAAGGTTCTAGCTTCTTCCAACCAGGTGCAGTCAACCCAGCCAGGAAGACATCCAGTGGATCTGTTGACTGCGGAACGGTAATCAATACAGAGGATGAGGAATGCAAGGTCCTCTTCCCTAGTACAGTCTCAGAACCATCATCTATAGCTTATCCTGAATGAAAAAATTATAGATCAGGGTTAATTGCATTCATTCATACATGCATTCATGCATACATGTAAAATTTTGAACAGGTATTGAAACAGAAGTAGATGTAAATCAATAAAGCTCAATGTCATTAAATAAAGAGTTTTGTTCTGCCTCATATATCCAGGGATAGTGGGGAGTTCAAAAACAAAGAAAGGAAACTAAAGCTAAGCCTCATCATCAGATCCCAGGCCATATCAGCTTGCAAGATAGCTACCTCCCACTCTAGGCGATCAATGTCTGCTCGGGCACTGGTCATCTCTGCCTCATGCTCTGCTCAGACTCTAGCCAGCTCAGCCTTATACTGATTCCTCACGTCATGGACCATGTGGCAATATGTGTGGCTGCTCCTGCTCCAACCCAGCCTGAAACCCTCCAGCTAGTAGACAAGTCTCTCATGGTCAGCTCGTGGAACCTGCAAACAAGCAAAGTCAGAATCTTTGGGAATTTGGGCAAACTCAGAAAAAAATTAAGTCAAGAACATACCAAAGTGCAGTCCCCTGGGGTGAACTCCACCAGAAATGGAGGGAACGGTCTTGCCACGTGAACATAATCACTGAGATCCTCAACCGTCTGGAACACCTGGAAGGAGGGTGGCATAGTCAAACTCCCGATCCTGTGGGCTAAAATATCATCCACCTTACTCGATCTGCCTCTCGAGCAAACTCTCCGAGCAGTGGCTATCGAAGTCGAGGGTCCAAATCCACCAGTAGCAGATGAGGATCTAGCTGCAAGAGCCTGGGACTGTGGGTCTACCCTTATGCGTGACATAAGGCGATCCCGGATGAATTACGAGTAGTCTCCATCCTCTGACAAAGTATCAATGGGTTGACCTGTCATAGCAACCCTCAGCCCCCTTGGGTAGAGGTGAACTCCCCAGAATATGTTCGCTGGAGGATCAGTCAGGATCCTGCGGGCTCCCATGCCCAACTCTGCTCCGAACACCCTCTCACCGAGATACCACTCTCGGGACTCAGGGGACTCCATCAGCAGTCAAAGCCTGTCCTTTGATCAAGCGGCAATCACAATGTCAGGGACCCTGTCCTCCTCCCATAGCCAGGAGAAGTGGATCTGAAAACAAGAAAAATAGGTAACTATTAGAAAGTTGAATCAAAATTACAAACTGAATTTTGCTTTTTTAGTTGTAGGTGCATTTACCACATCCTCTGTGAGGGCGCTCAGCCTAGCCCGATGATGGTCCAAGTCTCTGACCACACCAGCTCGGGGTCCAAACCAAGTACTGATGGCAGGAAAAGGGAGATCGCACTCTCTCATATCAATGGATCCCTTGCAGAAGCAAGTCCTGTAAGCATACAGCTACAAATAAAAATCAAGAGTCAGGAGAATGTCAGTCAAAATCAGAAAGATCTATCAGAAAAGGGATCCAGACATGTACCTCAATAATGGGCTAGAATCCCAGCAGCCTGCTGTGACCCCGGCTAATCTGGTCCATCGCCGCGTACAGATAGGCCAGGGCCGGAGTACCCCAGTCAAACTCCCGCACCCTATCCAGGTCCCTGAGTGCAGGGAGGAACCCTAGATGTGCAGTAGCGCCGGACTCAGAGAATAAGGAGCTACCCAAAAAATACATCAGAAAGCTCCGGGCGTACTGGTCCTCAGCTATCCGGTCCTCAGGCTATCGACCCCTCCAATGACGGTGGAGGATGTCGTAGTTGATCCTCCTATCACCCTGAGGCTATGGGGTCACTCCAAGCAACTCCTCGATGAGTGCCCGGTCACGTATCGAGATGTCCCTCAGAGGTAGCTTAAGCCCGGTACATGACACACCCGTCATCGCTGTGAAGATAGACGGGGTAATGGTGAACTCCCCAATAGGAAGGTGGAAGGTATGGGTCATGTCCCACCATCTCTCTATCATCGCGGTCAGCACAGATAGGATACTGTGGGTCTCTCCATCGATAAAGCACCCGAGCAAAGGAGCGAATCCTGTAGCATTTACCCTTACTCTGACAGTCGCTGGAAGCTCTCTGTACCAGCGACTGACACCGGAAAAGTTCCCGATCATGGTAATGGCTCCCCGAGACTATATTCAGCAAAGTCACTCGATAAGTACTCTGACCAAATTCTGTTCCTAAAGTTTGTGCATCCTAAGTATGTCTCTACTGTTCATTTCCTAATTCTGTTCATGCATTGAAAATTTAGGTGAATAAAATCAAAAGATTGAAATTAGGAAGCTTATCGATCTACTTGCTCATTGGGATAAGTGAGACTCAGGGTCCAGTAGTAGTGGGACCCGCTCTCCTCACGTCAGTCTATAGTGTGGGGTTTCAGCACTCCTGTATCTCGAGGACTCGCATGGTCATCGGTCGGCCATAATAACAGTGCTAAATCTGAAAATATGGCTTGAGAGTGTTTAGGAGAGGTTAAAGAATTGGAATTTGTGTGAAATGAAGTTGAAAATGAGGTTTTGGGCTTAAATAGCAAACATACCTGTTTGCACAAGTTTGGGGCCGATTCAGGTATGTTGCTTACCCGTACAGGTATGTTTCTTACCCGTTTTGCTCCCAAACATACCCGTACGGGTATGTTTCTGAATTTCACTTTTCTTGCTTGTTTTGAGCATTTTTAGGAAACTAAACAATCCCAGGGGTCCTTTGATGATCCTAACTCTCCACAAACCCTGAATTATTAGTTCATTAAAAGATCGTGATTGTCCTTCATGCCAGAAACTCACGGTTGGTGAGATCACGCTATCTCACGCAACTTTCTTGCTAGATTGTGACCATCTAGGAGATTCCCCTCTTCATCCCCAGTAGAAATCCCTTGTGGATTGAGTCAACATTTGATACCTAAAAGATCGTGATCATTTTCTGCCGACTCTGCAATTTTGAATTCTAATTTTTGTTTCTGAAAAGGAAACCATAAGTGTTTTCCTTAAATTGTGGATGTTTTCTTATGTAAGTTTCTAGTACAGGTTAGTCAAGGTGAGATTGCCCCTACGCAACTTACAGCACACAGGTTGGTCAGGGTGAGACTGCCCCTACGCAACTTACAGCACACAGGTTGGTCAAGGTGAGACTGCCCCTACGCAACTTACAGCATACAGGTTGATCTGGATGAGATTAGCTCCAACGCAACTTACAGCATACAGGTTGGTCAGGGTGAGGCTGCCCCTATGTAACTTTACAGGTTGGTCTGGATGAGTTTGGCTCCAACACAACTTTGCTAGCTACAATTTGGTAAGATGGAACTACTCTTATACAACTTATCTTTACCCGTACGAGAGGCGGAGAAAAGTCTTGAATGGTCTTTACCCAGGCACCCATTTTGTTCCTGCTAGATCGTGACTGCTTAGAGGATCATCTCTTTTCTGGCACAGGTTGGTGAGAATAAGTTCCCTCACACAACTTTCTCTCGCTAGATCGTGATTGTCTAGGAGAACACTTACAGCATAGGTTGGTGAGAACAAGTTCTCTCACGTAACTTTCTCTCACTAGATCGTGATCGTCTAGGAGAACACTTATAGCACGGGTTGGTGAGAACAAGCTCTCTCATGCAATTCCCTTTTAGGCATAGTTGGTAGGATGTGCCGCTCTTATGCAACTTTCTTTTGTAGCTAGTGAGGTCATGATTATCTCATGTAGCTTCGTTCATTTTTTTCCCCAGTAGGGTTTTTTTGTACATTTACCATTGTGTTCCAATTTTGTCTTCCCCAGTGGATTTTCTCTTTCATTTTAGTTCTTACCTTCTTGTTTTGCATTCCTGCCTGTTCTGGTGCACCTTGTAATTCAGGAAGAATTACATGCTTTGAACACATGTAAATCCTTCTGAATCAGAGGGTAACTATCACACCCTGAATTTGAGTCGCTCGGATTGATTGGGGCGAACTGAGTTTATTCCATCATTGTTTTACCTTCACGGGCATCTCGGTTTGTTTTAGTGCAGTTCAGGATTCGGTTTAGGGTTGTTTGGGGGGGTATTTTGGCCTTTTTAGGAGCATACCTGTATGAGTATCTTTAGGGGCCGATTCGGGTATGCAACATACCCGTACGGGTATGTTGCTTACCCGTTTTGCCCCCTTAACATACCCGTACGGGTATGTTCATCCGGGTAGACTATATTGTGAAGATTAATCACCATTTGGGGGGGACTTTTTTGGCAAAGAAAAATAAAAAAAAACTTAATTCTCTCAAGGGATTAAAAGAGGACAAGAATTGAATCTAGATTTTAGGCTAAAACTCAATTGAAATTGCTAAGATCTAATTGAATTTAGTTTGAATTTGATGGAATCTAATTAAATACCTAAAAACCCTTGCATGTTTGAATTGATTGGACTTTAATTCCTCCTAAGCTTTGGATTTGACTTGAAAAGGCTTGAAGATCATTGGAGAATCAACTAAAGGTAATTTCCTTTACTTTTAGCTTGTTTATTTGCTTGATTTCATTGTATTTTTATTGATTTTTGGTTAGTTTGATTCGTTTTTGTTGATTAAATGTGAAATAATTTAAGATTTATGCATGATCTTATATAAAAGAAACTCGGAAATGATTTGAAATTTGTTTTGTGCCATTTGGGTATGATCATGTCCGTACGGGTATGTTTTATGTTGATCATACCCATACGGGTATCTTTCATACCTGTACGGGTATGATCATCCTCAAACATACCCGTACGGGTATGTTTATAATATGTGAAAAATATCTTGTTTTTGCCGAATCTTCCTTGCCTTATTTTATGCCCTTTGGTATGATTTTTATGTTAAGATCATGTGTATTGCTTATAGTTTGGTGATTTGAATGCTAATGTCATATTTGAATGATTTCTCTTTGATTTGATCTTGTGTATTATGTTTGTTATATGTTATGTTTGTTCCTTTTTACGCTTTTGTTGTGAGTTTTGAAAGAATAGGATGGAGGATTCAGGTTAGTGGATTGGTATTCAGACTCGGGGCTCAATCAAGACCCAATTTCAGTGGATCCCAAGGAGACAACCGGGAGTGGACTTTGAGACTTTTCAAAACCTTTTATGCTTCCTTTATTCCATTTTTGGTCGGGTTGTATTAAATACCCGAATTTCGTGTTATCTTTCTTGCTTTTTATTCGGGTGGGTTGTATGTAAATGCCCACACTTTATTTCCTGCTTTTATTTTCTGCTTTACGTCTGATTTTTACCATTTTCATACATGCTAAATGTCTCGTGTTTGCCCTATGTCATGAAACCGGACTAAAATCAACTTCAACCTAATTGCGTGTGATTTGGTTTTTATTAAAATCGGATAAAGTGAATATGATAATACGGAATACGAATAAATTCAAAATCCCGAACCCAACTCTGAAGAAATTCGGGCTGCTTTCCATCACAGGAAGGCTCGGGTTTTAATTTCCCAGTTTGTTTAGTCACTCAATTGAGTTGGCTAGATAAATTGGGTGGCGACTCCACAACATTTCTCGACATAATCTTTCTAGGTCCTGTATGATTAACTAGGGATTCGTTACTTCAAGAGCAAGCACCACGGCATTTCACGCCGAATAGCGTACAGCGCTCCCGCGTCCAGGATGTGCTACTCTCACAAGCACATCATACGTATATATTAACAGTGTGTGCCAAAAGTAAGGATGTGACAATGCTTTAAATATCATATTATAAATAAACACATTAACATAATTTATCATGCATAAACTTTCTCACATCTTAACTATCATCATATAATAAAATGATTATTTCCTTATCAAGCTTCATCATTTAATCATATCATCATTAATAATAACATATAATCATTAATAATAAACTTATATCATTATTAATGATTAATTAAGTATTCATATTTATAATTTATGTTACTATTTTTCATGTCCATAGACATTATCATCACAATATATCATATCATCATAAATAATTAAATGTGAAATTTATTGTGTGCTTTTCCATAATTTATAACATATCATATAAAATTCAATTACCATATAATTTTAATCAATTAAAATCATGATATAATAAAAATGTAACATGTAACTACATGTTAAAATTGAAGGTAAGTTCATACTTACTTGTCGATCCAATTAATATGGAATCAACTAAAAGCACAAACCTGATTTTTTCGTTCCTTTTTCATTTCTAGTGGTTTGCATCAATTTCCCCTTTGAACCATATAAAATACAATTTAAACATTCATCTTAAATTAACCACTTTATTCCATTATTAAACATTAATCTCTAAATAAATAACTTTAATTCAATACCTAATCATTTATCATTCATATTGTAAACTATATACCACTGTATATATAGCAAACAATAACATATTGTATCTTATTTAAATCTTCTTACTTAGTATTAAATATCTTAAGAAATAATATTAACATTAATCCTTCTATTTCACTATTCATGTATTACTATTCACATCAAATACTATTCATATAGTATTATTCACATCTGTTAATATTCATGTGGTACTATTCATACTTAATCATAGAACATTTAGATATCTTCATATTTTAATTAAGACTTATTTGATATCATTTTAACTTTGCTTTAGTACCCCGTTTAATATCATTGTAATATAACCATAATATTAACCCATTAATAACTTAACTTAATTTAAATATACTCTATCCTTCTTAACTCATTATTCAATCATTAAATATATGCATATATGATATTCACCTTAACACTTTACCTAATCATCATCATTTATAATTCACCTTTCATTATCCTTTATACTTAATATTAAATTCTATTTTATATCATCCTTGTAATTTAATATTTAAACCATTAAACTTAATTTAATGTTTATCTATCTTTAATATATTTGTCTTAATATCTCATCATATATAATATATCCTGTCATGACTTCTGGCTACGTAACATGCTCCCGTAGAATGATTACTAATTCTCCAACAAGAAAATCAATAATCATCCTACAAGGGATTCCATACATTTATAATAAGTGTGGAAATTTTTTTTTATATTTATCCAATTCATTTTAACAGTCCCTGGTTCAACAAACATTTATTATTTATTACATACCATTTTAGTGTCATACTTATACATACATTATTACAAGTTTATATTATATCAAGTTCAAGTACTGCCAAAGTGCTTAACTAAAATCTTGCACGATTATTATTTATAAGAAGTCCATATATTATCAT
>CANYBF012134671.1:0-13677 GCA_948192965.1 Dalechampia spathulata
GTTTGTTTAATTGCTCAATTGAGTTGGTTAAATAAGCCGGGTGGCGACTCCACAACATTTTCTCGACGCGATCTGTCTAGTTCCTGTAGTACTTCAGGGGTCATTCGAGAGCAAGCACCGTGGCATTTCACGCCGAACAGCGTGCAGCATTCCCAGCGTCCGGGATGTGCTACTCTCACAATTAGGCATGTCGTGATTTTAGGCAGGCGGTACGGGCGTACGGATAGCCGTACGAGCATACTAGGCTCGAGGGAACAGGGGAATTGAGGTCCTGGAGGTCGTACGGGCGTACCAGAGGGTTGTACGGCCATATGTCAGCTCGCAGGAATTTAGGTTTGTCAGGTGAGTGGTGGCCGTACGGGTGTACCAAATATGGTACGGCCGTACCGTAGCTCGCAGGAAGTTGGGTTTGTCAGGCTTTTTAGGTTGGTACGGGCTTATAGGTATTTGGTACGGTCGTACGCGACTTAAAATATCATTTTAAGCGGATTTAACCTAGCTTTTTCATTAGGTTTCTTTCTTGTTTTCTTTACTAAAACCGTCCCATACATTTCTAAACACTAGAACTCACCCTATCTTAGTGGTTTTACGTTGTAAGAGCTTGGATTAGCGTGAGTAGAAGTTCAGAGACTTGGCTAAGTGATAGCAATAACTTTGGTCAGGTTAGTGCTAGTTTCTATTAAGATGCTCTTTGCTTCTTTGATTGCTTTTAAGCCAAGTATGGCTTAGTACTTGATGATTGGGGATTGAATTCCCGTAATTGCTTATGATTTGATGATATGAGCTAATAATTTGTTTAGTTTCATGATTTTTGCTTGAGATTCCATTTAATACTCTCGCATATTAGCATATTCATGATATATGGGATCGTGAATGCTTAGACAGAGCGAGAGAAAATGAGGAAAGGCATGTTGGATCATATATTACAGGATTCCATAATGGAATCGTATATTATATTTCCTCCTCCGGGAGTTGAGTCTTGAGACATAGGCATAACAAAGGGCTTACGGGCCAAGATTACAGTTGTCCTCCTTTGGGAGTTGAGTACCGGTACATAGGGATCCAGTATGGGAATATATTGTGCACAATAAGGGAAAAAGGAAAGAGGGAAGAGAGTACAGAGCAGGAAAAGAAAACGGGACAACATAGCATTGCATCGTATTGTCTATTACTTGACATGTTTGTCTATGTTTTATACGTGTATGATAGCTAGTGCCACTGAGTCTTCGACTCAGCGTTTATCAATTAATGAACGCAGGTTCCGAGCCTACGGTAGAAGGCCCAGAGCAGTGATTGCTAACGTCAGCGGAGAGGTGGATTCAACAGCGAATTCCTGTCTCGAGGTGGTCTAGAGCAGCCGAGCATGTTTTCTATTTATAGCCTCGTATTGTAGCTTGTATATATGAGAGAGGCAGTAATGTATTTGTAGTTCGGTGGTGGTTTGTACGGTTATTGTAATCAGAACCTTTGTATATTAATGAATATACTTGTTTATAGACATGTTCATTCAATTGAATGTATGTTGTTATCCAGGGTTATGTTTGGTTCTGTTTACTGATTTCACAGCCATACTATCTGTTATCCCCATACAACGTCTATTTATCCGTGTACAGGTATCCCTTGTAGTGTATACAGTGGTTTTCCATACGGGAGGTCATTGTGTATGCTACGAGAGCATGTTACTCCAGGTATGGGCTGGGCGTGACATTATGGATGGCATGTGAATGATGTATGGCATATCATATGCATGATATATGTGGTGATGTAATACATGACATATGTATGACATGTTATATGTATGGCATACCAAATGCGTGGTATGGGAGATGATGTGTGACATGGCATATGCATGACATGTGTAGTAGAATATGCTTGTGTCATGTGTCATGATATGTGAAATGATGTATCATGACATGGTATCATGTATGACATACCATATGCATGGTATGTGAAATGTATGACATACCGTATGCATGGCATATGAAATATGTATGGTATGATATATGCATGTCATGGTATAATGAATGGCATACCATATGCATGGTACATGAAGGATGTATGGCATGGCATATGCATGTCATGGCATAGTGGTGCGTATGTGAATGCGTATTCAACATAGTGTGTGTATGGCATACGGTATGATATGCGTTATGACATACGGCGTGGCATAGTATATGGCATGGCATGGCATATATGTATGCATGATAAGGCGTATTGGTTGATTGAGCGTATTGGATTGCATATTGGCGTATTGGCAAATTTATACGTATATGCATATGAAGTGTAGTATGTTATGGCATATTGTATATGCATGCATGCATAGTAGTATGTGCATGTGTTATATGACATGACATGTGACATGAATGACATAAATATTTAGGCGAATATAAATCATCCATGAATAAAAATAATAAAAGGCCGGGAAAGGGATCGAGGAAATTAGGGGATACAAACGAGGCAGGGGGAATTATTCCAGACCGAATAAATAATTCTACCCTATTACAAATATTCCTTGCATACAAAACTTCTCGGGTATTAAGTAATACCCCTTCTTCCACTCGAATTGCACGATCCAAAATGCACAATGGATTAATATGCAAAATAGACAAATAAATTCATTAGTAGCAAATGAATTTTGGATTTAATTGACTAGTCCAATACCATTTAAAAGTACGAACCAAGAGTCAAAATCCCACAATTATTAGGCAATAATTGAAATAATAAAACGAGCCGGATCGTGAAAATTCATTTTAATAAAAATAATTTTAAGCAAAATTATTTTATTTGATCATGAAAAATTTAATTGGGAGGGCTATTATCACACATAATTTTGGAGATAGCCCTACGACCAATTAAAAACCAATCTTATCAAAAACCGCATTTATACGATTAAAAATTGCATTTTATTGTAAAAATTAATTTTGGGGCCAAAATTAATTATGTAAAAATTATTTTATGACTTTTCCAGAATACCTGAGTTACTGTGAAACTCAAATACCGCTGGATACGTCAAAATACAGCCAAAATACGGCCCAAAATACAGTTTTTTGGAAAATTTGCGAGGGATATGCGTCGCGCATCACGTGATGTGCACCACACATTAACTGTGTGTGGCGCACATCAGAGGCCAATCTGCACGAAAATTAAATCTGTCAGTACAAAAATAAACTACAGACAAAATCAATCAACTTTAATGAAGACAGTACCTCATTTTGAGTTCGAATCGGCCTCCGGTTCATCAAACCAAACATTAATTAAGCAATTAATTAAAATAAATGATTTTAAAGCTAAAATCAAGTAGATCTGGACAATATTTGACAGATCCAGAACCCCAATTGCATGGAAAAGCCACTGGGGTTGCTGGATTTGTCAGATCGGAAAGCGGTTCGGGCAAAAATTAGGTTTTTCTGTGAAAACTGAAGCCTATGTGCGTAGCACATAGGCCAATGTGCACCACACATTGACTGTGTGTGGCGCACATGGCAAAGAAAACAGAAGGAAAACCAAAAATTTTTCAGCAGAAACCCTAGATCCGGCCCCGATCTAGGTAAATCAGACCCTAAATCGAGTTTTGCTCATGGATTTGCATCCAAATCGAGTAAAAATAATTTTAAAAATTAAAATTATTTTAGATCCAGCAAGATTTAAGGCACCCAAGGCATGGAAAAGCCTTGAATGGCCTTGGATTGGCCAGATCGGGCAAAAAATGAGAGAAAAATGGCCTTTTCTGAAAAATTTTAGGGTGATGTGCGCAGCACATGACCCCATGTGCACCACACATAGCCTGTGTGTGGCGCACATGAGGTGATGTGCACAGCACATCCCTCACAGAATAGTGACAGAATGAAGAAATTGAAGAAAATGGGAAATTTACCTTATTCCGGTGGCTTTTCTTCCTTGATCTTGCTTGATTTTGTGTTTAGGGAGCCTTAACTAACCGGATTTATCACTAAATCCAAGTGATTTAATTAATTAGGGGCTTAATTAATTTGTGGGAGCATCTTGGCAGAGTTTTGGCTTGCCTTTTGGCAATTTTCGGGATCCATTTTACAGACGCCAAGCTCTATATTTATAGAGCAATTTTTAGGCGTGGCAATTTTGTAATTTTGGCCTAGTTTTAAAGAGATGTGCGCCACACATCATGTGATGTGTGCCACACATCACTAATGTGCTGCGCACATCATGTGATGTGCATAGCACATCACTTTTATCCCGATGCGTGGGGCCCGCTGTGGTTGCTTCCGGGATGCGCCCTGAAGCATACAAGTATTATTTGACGTAAGGAATAACTTTGTAAAAGAAATTTTTTCCAAATTCGGTCCTGAGAAGGCTCTCGACCAAACGTCTTTTTATGAAGTTACTATGCAATGTGCATAGCGCATGGTACAATGTGCTACACACATCGCGATGCGCACCGCTCAATACAGGCTGAACGGGATGTGAGCCATATGTCAACCAAAGTGTAATCAACATTCTGAGAAACTTTGCAGTTATAAATTTTCTCAAATTCGGACCCGAACACTGAGTTTTGGCTAATGGGCCCAATTTAGGGTTAGCGACCCAGTTTCAGCTCAAAATGGCATTTGGCGTGCCAGAAGGTCGTTTTTCGCGTAGGTATCAGTGAAAATGTGTCCTGTACATCAAGAACACATAGATTGGTGAATTTGGGCGATGGGCCCACTTGGGTACTATTCATGATGAATAGTACTCTTATGGGCCCCACAGCATAAAAGGGCCTGGAAAGTGGTAAATAGCATGCCAAGCATTTTGCCTTAAGTAAGGCAATAGATAGGATGTATTCTGTGCGTACAGAATACATCAAAAGGGACTATAGTGGGAAGCAGGCCCCACAGCGCGGTGAGCCCAGAAATGCGGTATTCGGGATGCCACGGAGTATGCCTTGTGTAAGGCAACAGCGAAACGTATTCTATAAGTACAGAATACACTAAATAGGCTATTTGGGGAAAGTGGGCCCCACATGCATACTATTCATAGTGAATAGTAACCTAGATTCAAAATGTAATATTTTGCATTCTGTGTATCCTACTACGCGTAGGTAGGTGTGAATTGTATTCTATAAGTACAGAATACACAGAGTAAACTAGTAGAGGCTGCGGGCCCTACTAGTGTCTTAGGTGGGCCCCAAAACGTAATGGGCCCAGAAGATGGCATTTGCGATGCCAAGCACTATGCCTTACGTAAGGCAACTAGGAAATGTATTCTGTAAGTACAGAATACACAGAATGGGTTAATTAGGGGTTGCGGGCCCCGCTCGTATACTATTCATGATGAATAGTGCCCAGGGCCAGAAATGCAATACTTTGCATTACAAGTGATTTGCCTTATATAGGCAATACAGAAGAGTGTTCTGCATGCGCATAATACTCAGAATACGTGGCGGGTCCTGCCAGGCACCATGGTGGGCCCCACCAGTTTTGAGATGTTCCGCGCACCAGAACACACAGGGAAAGACACAGAGGCCTATATGTTTAATCGGGATTGATACTAGAGCCTAAATCCTAGCCGAATCAATAAAAACCTGAAATTATACAATGGTGAAAAGTCAGGGTCAACACTTGCTAAATTTGATATTAAATCAAATGAAACAATATTTCTTGATTATTCTAATTAAAGTAAAATGTATAGTATTTAATAAATATACTATGACTCTTAAAGAATATATATATATGGTTTTTGATGAGGCTAATCAGACTCTACCTAGTAAAGATTCTATTGGTGATGAATGTGTAGGAAATAATATTAGAACATAGGAAAATCAAGCTACTAATTTGATAGAAGAACCACGTCAATCAACTAATATTCTTAATGAACAACAAACTATGAAATAAATGGTTGAAGAACATAATCTTCCTAAGGAGTGAAAATATCATAGGAACCATGCAAACAAAGACATGTTGACTAGTCCATTCGAGAAGATGATGACAAGAGCTCAACTAAGAAATCTTGTTGGAAACATAGCTTTCATATCTCAATGCATTGTAAGAGGAGTGAAACCAATTTGAAAGAAATAAAATACAGACACTTATTCCTAAATAAAAGGATCATACAATTATTGGAATAAGATGGGTGTTTTGTGATCAGGTGTTGAAACTGTCAAATTAAATCATACTTCTCCTAATGTAGATTTTTAATATTTTACAGTGGTGGAAGAAGGGTCGATCCCATAGGGACAGAATGAACCTTCGATGCTTTGTAATAAAAATAAAATAAAGTAATTTTTGGAAATATCAGAGAAAAATAATAAAATAAAAGAAATTCAGATTTTGGAAAAATATCAATGTGCAAAGACTTCCCAATCGTAAGCCATAATTAATTATTGATAGATCATAATCATCGATGCAATGATAATCCAATGGTAAAATCACCAAATCAGTTATAGAATATCGAGAAAGCCTCGCATGAACCAATTCTTCTTTATTGTGAGACGACCAGGAAGTAGCTCTACAATTGCCTCTAATTCCCAAATAGACACGATGGAATCAGCTTCGTACGCAGTCTTCCAGAAATTGCATTAAGGATTAAAAGTACCTGATTCTAATTAGCACTTAAGAACCAGCTCCGCCATGTTCAAACTAGATCGTTTAGTTCATAAAGAGGTTTAAATGCCTTTGACCTCGATTAATTCTTTGATTGTTACTTTAGCAAGTTGAGTGATAATTACAGATCAAATACCTCGCTTAGCAATATGTATAAAATAAAACCATGCAAAGGGTCCTTTTTATCATGTTCTTAAGAAATACAATGTTTCATCGATTTACAGAATTAAAAATAAATAATGATTAACCATTGGAATTAGGAACGATTTGATCTCACATGATCTTCAATAATTTAATTATGTTGCTCTTGATTGGGAAATAATACACCTAGCCAAGCATCATAGACGACAACACCAATTAAAAAATAAAGAAAATAAAAATAAATACTTGAAGGAAAAATAAAATAATATTAATGTTAATATTTGATTGAAATAAAATCTAAAAGGGTTCAACCACCTATAATAGGAACAAGTCTCCTATTTATAGGAGTTGAAAATAGGCTAAATAAATAAATAAAATAATTATCAATACTTATCTTTAGATAGGATCTCCTAAATCTAATCTAATCTAATCCTAAATTTAAAAACAGAAAATTAAATCTGTCAGGTCCTTGTGCCCTCTCTTATGCCCATAAGCCTTGGTCATACGGCCTATATTCTGCCTTAGCTTCCAAAATATGGTAAAAACTCCTTTTTAGCTTCCTTTTTACTTTTTCCCTATTTTTACCTGCGAAACACAGAAATATAACCAAGTCAACTATTCTAGCTATTTTCTTAATATAAAATGGACCATTTTATATACAAAAACATGCATTTTAGCACTCGATCATATACCCCCACACTTACTCAATGCTTCCCCTTAAGCATTCTTAATCCCTTCTTCCAATTTAAAAACTCTATCCATTTCAATCAAAACAGCAAGAGTCAAAGAAACAACACATATCTCTAACTTCTAAACACAAGTATGTCATTAAAGCAATCCAACCACAAGCAAAATCTCAGCAAACACAAGGATTTCATCCCACAATATTCTTGCACAACCATGTTTTCCAAAAATTATATCCATGCAAAATATAAATCAGCATATAACAGCAAATTTCCAAACCCGCCAAGCATCCATTGCTCTTGTTTTTCTCAATTTATTTCAATAAACTAGTTTTTAGCAAGTTTAAATTTTAGGAATTATAAAAAGCAAGATATGAATCGGCCCAAAGAAGGGGGATACTCTCCCATTTCTAATGTCTCCGTACACTATAGTAGCTTAAGGGGTGTCTAGGTCTGATCCACCTAAAACTAATCAGTAAAGGTAAAAGTGTCAAGTTCCTTTATGAAGAGTGTGTTTTTTTCAAACTTGTAACGGCCTACAAAAGGGTAAATTCTCCCAATCATTAACTGCTCCATACATAATCTACTTAAGGAGCTTGAGTGTCGTACTACTCAAACCAGTCAAAGTTGGTTTTAATACATTTCTCTTTTTATCTAGTTCAACTTCAAATATTTCAGGCTTTAGAAAACCTGGTGGTAAGGGAAATCCACTACACATATGCCAATTCATACATGGAATTAAAAATTAGTTTATAGGTATAGCATATATATTATAAGTCAATCATTAAGTATCCTCATCAACTTTGCCTACAATTGAACACTTGTCAGCAAAAACTCATGCAAAGTTGCCAAAAATAATAGCATATTCTCAACATCAAAACTGTTTTGAAAGAAAACAGATTCAAGGATTTGAAAAGAAAGAAATAAATCCAGCAATTTAAGTGCAAAACAAAGGCAAACAGGTCAAAAATGAAAATTTTTTTGATCAAACACATAATTTGCATAAAAATGGTCCATAGAAATACACAAACATAAAACTCAGCAACATTCAGCAGCATCATTCACCCAAAAAAGTTAAATCACATTACCCCAATATGAGGTACAATACAGTAGCAACAAAAAAAGTAAAAATAGATTGAAAATTTTCAGATATTGCCTGTTATTTTTATTTTGTTGCTAATAGGGTAATCATTGTTGCATCTCCAGTGAGTGGCGCAACTCATCAACTTTTGCGTCCAACTCATCCAACCTCAAGAAACTCTATCTGAAAGCTTCCTCCATAGTGGTTGTCATCTTGTAGAGTTTATTGTGTAGCGTTGAAAATTCCTGTAACAGTCCCGACTCAGCAGCGGCAGTACTCTTAGGCTGCAAAGTGGAAATTGGAGTAGGCTTGACTATCATCTTCCCCTTTCTGAAAACTTTATTATGCATTGGAACAATAGGTCTAGGGGGACAAAATCCATAACCAGGAGCTTCCTACTTCCTACATAGCAATCCCATTTCATCTAAAATAGACAAGTTAAGAGGAAAAATTTCAATAGCCTTATGAAGGTTATGAGAAGAAGGGTTAAAAAATTTCAGTTGAATGGCAAGGTAGGTCATAACATGACCAAGAATCAGTTGCTTAGAAGCTGTGACTGCTGCTTTCATTTTAGCAGCAATAAAGCATCCCAAGTTAAGTGGCCTTCACTCAACAATACACTGCAAAAAGAATAGCTCTACTCATGTGACGATTCCTGGTGAATCATTCTTGTAGGAAAAATAATAAGCTAATAGCATGTGCAGATAACTTAAAGAGCTATCATACAAGTAAAAATCTTTTGCTGAAGCAGGGTCATATTTCTTGATGGCAATAGCCATGTACTTCTCCCATAGCTCCTCTGCATTGAATGTTTCAGGAATATTACAGAAGACATCAACATATTCATTTGTTATTTCATCAATCAGACTAAGAGTTAAATTAAATTTTTTGATGGAAAAAGAAAAATGTTGTCTTATAAGTCTGAATCATATAACATCTGGGATGTCTAAAGCTAACAACTGATTTTTTTCAAAAACAAAGGTACTATAAAATTCATAAACCAATTCATAGTAAACTGGGTAATTAATTTCAAAATACCTTTGCCAGATTGTACCTGTAATATATTCAGTGCATTTCAATCATAATTTATCAATAGTGGGGTAGTTGATTATCTTACCTTGGATCACTCTAAGGTTGACCACCTTAGCAAAATTTTTCTTCTCTTCTTTTCCAAATTTTAAATGTCCATTGAGTTTGGACAGAGGAGGTGGTAACACACTTTTGAGCTGTTTGGGTCTCGGTCGCATGGGAAGCACATCCTCTGATTGCTCTTCTGCTAGGTATTCCATCTCTAGTTCAATGGTTTTAAGGGTGGCTTGCTTCATCGATTCTTGTTGTTGCTTCTCCATTGATGTTTCTCTCTCTTGGCTAGACTCTCTCTCTTTAGGTGTCTCTTCAAATTCCTCTGTCATGGCATGAATCAATTGCTCAGCCATTCAATCAGAATCATCATCTACCACCTTTGGTAGCAACCAGGCTTCATCGTATTGCTGCAGCTTTAGCGATTTCTAATCGGTATAAAACTTAATTTTGGTATGTTCAATATCAATTGTCGGTCACATGGGAGGAGTGAAAACTGTTGGCTTCTTCATTGGTGGGGCGAGCTCGTCATTATTCACCATGATGGGCTCCTTACCGGTATGTCATTTTGTTGTCAGACTAGCACCGATAACCTTCTGTGTATTCACCATGGCTGCTAAAATCCCTGATTTAAGAGAAATGGGGAAAAGTAAAAATTAGGGGAGAAGAAGTAATTATGGGTCATACACAGTAAATAGGGTAGGTAAATATTAAAATTCCTTAAAAGATAAACTTTAAAAAGCATTTTAAGTTGTGTTAGAACACTCCCTTCTACTGAAATGCAAAGAATAAAATTTTACTGTTCCCAAAAAATTCCATTTGACTTCCTGCCATCAAAACACAAGAATAAAATTAGATTGTGAAGAAGAAGATTAAAAATTGGAAGATAAGAAAACTAACTTTAACTAACTAAAAATGGACTGCTATCTTATTTGCTGCCTTTAGGCATAACGTTTAACAAAACTAGGAAAATTAAAACTTAAGTTGAAAAAAACTTAGTTCTTGTTTTAAGTCCTAGCTTGACTCTTGATACATTCTACTCTGAAAAAGGCTTGCTCAACGTGATGACACATGTTGGTTGAGCGAAAAATCCCTCATAGAATGGTTGAGGCGATGTCCGTTCACCTTGAAGATTTTTTTGGAATCTAAAC
Source organism: Dalechampia spathulata (assembly GCA_948192965.1). Taxonomy (NCBI): domain Eukaryota; kingdom Viridiplantae; phylum Streptophyta; class Magnoliopsida; order Malpighiales; family Euphorbiaceae; genus Dalechampia; species Dalechampia spathulata. The sequence goes on from CANYBF012134671.1 coordinate 10,694, forward strand.
TTTGGATTTCCACTGCTCCTTGTGGGAGAATACATTTTATCTCAAATGGTCCTAACCATTTTGTTTTCAGTTTTCCAGGAAACAATCTTATTCTAGAGTTATACAATAATAATTTCTGCTTGACTACAAACTCTTTCCAACTCAAATGTTTGTCATGGAGTTTACATGTCTTCTCCTTATATATTCCTGAGTTCTCATAAGCTTCATTCCTTATTTCCTCCAGTTCTTGAATCTGTAGCTTCCTGTGGTTACCAGCTTTATTGATTGACATATTGCATTGCTTCATTGCCTAATAAGCCCTGTGTTCAAGTTCAACTGGTAAATGATAAGGCTTACCATACACCATCCTATGGTGACATTCCCAAAGGACTTTTATAAGCGGTTCTGTACGCCCACAGAGCATCGTTAAGTCGCAGGCTCCAGTCCCTTCAGTTGGGGCTCACTATTTTCTCCAAAATGGACTTGATTTCTTTGTTGGTTACTTTGACTTGTCTATTCCCCTGAGGATGATAAGTAGTGGTCACTCTGTGAGTTACACCATATTTGGGAAATAGAGATGCCACTTCTCTATTGTAAAAATGTATCCTACTGTTGATCCTCACTTTTCACCGTTGTATAATTTTGGATCTTTGTTGATTCGGCTAGGATTTAGTCCCCGGTATCGATCCCGATTATGCACATAGACCCCTATGTCTTCCTCTATGTGTTCTGGTGCGCAGAACATCTCAGAACTGGTGGGGCCCACTATGGCGCCTGGCAGGACCCGCCACGTATTCTGAGTATTCTGCGCATGCAGAACACTCTTCCCTATCGCTTACATAAGGCAAATCACTTGTAATGCAAAGTATTGCATTTCTGGCTCTAGGCACTATTCACTATAAATAATGCATAAGTGGGGCCCACCAGACAAAAGTGGGGCCCGTAACCCTTAGACAACCTATTTTGTGTGTTCTGTACTTACAAAATACATTTCTCAGTTGCCTTACGCAAGGCACAGCGCTTGGCATCGTAAATGCCATCTCCCGGGGCCCACCACGCTGTAGGGCCCACCTAGCAATAGCGGGGCCCACTGCCCCTATTTCTTATTCTGTGTATTCTGTACTTAAGGAATACATTTCACACCTGCTTATGCGTGGTAGGATATACAGAATGCAAAATATTGCATTTTGGACCTAGGTTACTATTCACTATGAATAGTATACGGGTAGGGCCCGCCTTCCTCAATTAGCCCATTTTGGGTATTCTGTACTTACATAATACATTCCGCTGTTGCCTTACACAAGGCATACCCAGTGGCATCCTGAATACCACATTTCTAGGCTCACCATGCCGTGGGGCCTACTAAACGCTAGTGGGGCCCACTTCCCCACTATCATCCGCTTTAATGCATTCTGAATGCACAAAACACCTCTTATCTGCTGCCTCACTTGAGGTGGAATGCCTGGCACACTATTTGCCACTTTTCGGGCCCTTTTGTGCTGTGGGGCCCATAAGGGTACTATTCATCATGAATAGTACCCAGATGGGCCCACCACCCGAATTCATCCATTTGAGTGTTATGGACACATAGAATACATTTCCGCTGATATCTACGTAAAAAATGACCTTCTGGCGCGTCAAATGCCACTTTGGGCACAAATTGGATCGCAAACCCTGAATTGGACCCATTAGCCAAAACTTGGTGTTCGGGTTCGAATTTGAGAAAAATTATAACTGCAAAGTTTCTTGAAATGTCGATTGCACTTTGGTTGACATATGGTGCGCATCCAGTTTTGCCCGTACGAGCCGATGCGCATAGGGTAAAAACGCAATGTGCGGTGCACATCGCCCTATGTGCACCACATGTTGCATAAAAAGATGTTTGGTCAAGAGCCTTCTCGGGATCGAATTTGGAAAAACTTTCTTCTACAAAGTCATTCCATACGTCAAATAACGCTTATACGCTTCGGGGCGCATCCCGAAAGCAACCACAGTGGGCCCCACACGTCGGGACAAAAGTGATGTGCTGCGTGCATCACATGATGTGCGCAACACATTAGCAATGTGTGGTGCACATCACATTATGTGTGCCACACATCACTTCAAATCCGGACCAAAATTACAAAATTGCCACGCATAAAAATTGTTTTATAAATATAGAGCTTGGGGTCTGTAAAATGGATCCGAAATTTGCTCTCTAAGGGCACCAAAAACTCTGCCAAAATTTCCACTCAATTAATTAGGCCCCTAATTAATTAAATCATTTGGATTTAGTGACAAATCTAGTTAGTTTAGGCTCCCTAAACACAGAATCAAGCAAGATCAAGGAAGAAAAGTCACCGGAAGAAGGTAAATTTCCCATTTTCTTCAAGTTTCTTCATTCTGCCACTATTCTGTGAGGGATGTGCTGCGCACATCACCTCAAAATTTGCCTGAAAATGCCATTTTTCGTCCGATCAGGCCAATCCAAGGCCATTCAAGGCTTTTCCATGCTTTGGGTGCCTTGGATCTGCTCTAAACCTTGCTGGATCTAAAATAATTTTAACTTTAAAATTTTTTTTCATGATTTGGATGCAAATCCACGAGCAAAAACCTAATTTTAGGTCTGATCTACCTAGATCGGGGCCGGATCTAGGATTTCTGCTAAAATTTTTTTGATTTTTCTTCGATTTTCTCTATCATGTGCTCTACATGTTGCCCTTGTGCGCCACACACAGTCAATGTGTGGCACACATTGGCTATGCACAGCGCACATAGGCTTCGGTTTTCACAGAAAAAAAATGATTTTCGCCCAAACCGCTTCTGAACCGCTTCGGTTTTGAATTTTCCAATGACTCCAGTAGCTAGATCGTGCACTTGAGGTTCTGGATCTATCATAAATCATCCAGATCTACTTGATTTTAGCCTTAAAATTAATTGTTTTCATTAATTGCTTAATTAATGTTTGGTTTGATGAACTGGAGGCCGATTCGAACTCAAAATGAGGTACTATCTTCATTAAAGTT
>CANYBF012135007.1:0-12839 GCA_948192965.1 Dalechampia spathulata
ATAAACAAAATGCTCCTAATCAATTTTAAATAAGCTCCGAATCATTCACAAGCAATATCATGCATAAAACTCACATTATTTCACATTTTAAACAACAAAATGAATCAAAAATGCATAAAAATCAATCAAAACTCAACTAAAGCCAAATGAAATCAAACAAACAACAAGCTAAATGAAATAGAATATTACCTTTGTAGATTCTCCAATGCTCTTCTAGCTTTTCCAATCCAAATGCAATGCTTAAGACAATCAAAAGCTCAATCCAATCCAAAATGCTTAGGTTTTAGGTATTTTGGATAAAACTAATTAAATCCTAGCTAATTCCAATTAGATCTTACTAATTCCAATTAAATTCTAGCAGAAAATCAAGTTTGAAAATCGCATTCTTTTTTGAAAATCAAAGAAAATGCAATTTGAAAAGCCTAAGCCAAAAGCTTCCTCCCGCCAAAATAACCAACTTTCAAATTATAACTGAACTGAGGAACATACCCCGAACGGGTAAGTTAAAGAGGGCGATTCGGGTAAACAACATACCCGAACGGGTAAGTTGCATACCCGAATCGGGCCCAAAGATACCCGAACGGGTATGATGCCCAAAATGACAAAAGTGCTTAAAAGCAACCCTAAACCGAACCCTGAACCGCACCAAGGTCAACCAGGAACGCCCGTAAAGGCAAAACAGAGATGGAATAGACCCGGTTCATCCCAATCGGCCCGAGAGACTCAAAATTCAGGGTGCGACAATTGGTTACTAAATAAATGAGTTTTGTTGTAATATATGGAATTTGTGTAAGTTTTAGCTTGTAACTTTAGCATTTATTATCATGGTTACTGCTAGGAGTGTGTTAATGATGTTTAATGGTGTTTTTAGGATCTAAAACGCTTAAAGATTGATAGAGAAGATGATTATAGGTTTTAGTAGATTGAAATTTGATGTGCTATCTAAATTGGGAATAAAGAGCAAAAGTGTGTGTTCCTTGATGTTGTTTGGAAACATGATTGAAAATGAATTACTTAAGATGCCAAGCCAAGAAAAATGTGTGAATGACTTTACTAAATGGGTGTAAAATAGAAATGTTACAAGTTTAACAGTGAGACTCATATTTCTTCATAAGCTATCGATAAGGGCAAAGCGATAGCAGGTTTGTGCTTTTCACTTCATGACCTTATCTAAAGTCTTGAAATGATGCCCTATGTTTAAATGTTTATGCTACCCATCTTATGAACCCGTATAAGATGTTAAAATGATATTTTCTTAGTTGATTACTTGTGATAACAAAGTAATGAGCTTACATTATGAATGGTATTATATGATCATTATTGCATAAGATCATTAAAGCATCATTTATGCATCATGTCATGAATTATCCATACAGAAAGACATATTCATGACATATCATACAGAGGATATAAGGGGAAAAGAAAGAGATATACAAAATAATGTTCAAAGAAAGTGTATTGGGTCATATAGTTATTATCAATTCCCTTGATGGAATCATACAATATAGGTTCTTATTATGAACCATAGAGATGTTATGTTCCTACGAGAACCAGAGAATGATACAGTACCAGTACATAGAGAAATAGACCTAGTATGGGATTGTATACAATCATACAAAAAAGAAATGAAATATTATAGGAAAATCAGATGGAGAATACAAAGCATGAATGCATTCTCACAGTCATACATTATCATTCATTATCATGAATGTACAGAGAATGGAATGATAAATGCACTACATTTATGCTTATATAGAGATGTATACAGAGTAATAAAGTATAGAGCAATATTTGATATAGAAAAAGTTACAATGTATTCTTTTATGGTATTTATTCCTATCTTTATATAGTATACGATATGCATCACTTATAGTAGCTAACAATTGATGCAAAATGACATGATATGGTACAGTTATACTGCTTAATACTGGTTTGCTCTGGTTTGACTCTAATATGTTATTTATGATACGTGCACATGTCATTTACTCATTTATAACATGATTGAGTTTTATACTCAGTGTTTATCATTTGAGAAATGCAGGACCAAGACCTTCAGGTGAGAATTTAGGCTGATCGACCTACGGTCAAAAAAGGTTGTGATTTTGAAGAATCTCCATCTTGAAGCAGTTTGGGACTAATGTAACATACTCTTTTGTATGCTTGTATTTATGCAACTTATTAAATTAACCTTAGTGGCAGTAACATTTATGTTATATACTTTTGTTGGGTGTAATATTGATATTATCATATCATGTATAGTTAATTATACATATTACATTTAATCAATCATATTTGATGATATAATGAGAGTGCACTTTGTGTATTGGTATTACCATGATTATAAATGCCATCGTACCATAAATACATATAAAGAAAAGGTATAGATCCTTTATGGAATATTTAATGATTTCCCTGCTTAAGGGATTATTAACTATTCTACAGGAGCATGTTACACCGGGATAGGGTGTGATACTTTTGAAGCAAAGAAGGACCAAAACAAAAGAGAAGTCTTCAAGAAGAATCTGGTCACTTGCTTTAAGTGCAACAAATTGAGCCACATGAGGAACAAATGTCCAAGGCTTAAAAATCCATTTAAGCCATTCAAGAAGAAGGCATTAAAGAGAACACAAAACAATGATAACGAGTCATATGAGGAGGAATCCAGAAGTGAGGAAACTATAAATCTTTGCTTCATGGCATTGAAGGATGAACTTGAAAATGATGAGATTAGTACTTCTTCCCAAACTTATTAGAATGATGATGTCACACCCAGCCCATACTTAGAGTAACATGCTCCCATAGCATAAACAACGATCTCCCAGAGGAAATTATCGCCTACGCTATAGAGGATACATCTTAATTACACTTCAACTACCTCATATGGGGACACATCACTGAACTTAATGGTGGTAACTACAATGTTAGTGTGGTGCTTATACATTTAAATATGGATAACCCATCATTTATTCATGCAATTTGGGGAAATAAACCTCTCCGAATAAATATATATATAAAGAAAAGCATACATGTGAGTTCATTACAATTGTCACCACTAAAAAGGCTATACAACTACTGCCTCTACAAACTACACAAGCAAAACTAGATGGAGTAGGCCTCGAGAGTCTAGTACCACTTCGAGAAGTGCTTTTCTCTGCTGACGACTTCTACCCCTTCTTGGTTCGCTCTCCCAAGGACTCTTTACCTACGTTCATCAAATGATAAACGCTGAGTATAAAACTCAGTGGTGCTAGGTAATCATAAGCAAGCACACAATGATGATCAATAAGCAAATGACAAAGTCAAACCAAACACCTTACGTCAAACATCACAAGCTATAGGATACCTAGTCATTGAGAACATAGAATGCAATGTCAATACATACAATAAATATGTGATTATGCTATGCATTCCACCTCACCCTCGTCTTTTATACTCACTCTTATTTTCCTGTAATTGTGCACATTCCTTTCGCACATACTTGGTCCCTGTAGGTACTGGTACTCATCTTCCAAAGGAGGGCATTTAACTATATGGTGCTTTACACCATTCCCTACTGTAGGTCTCGAGACTCATCTCCCTTAAGGAGGTCATTAATCTAAACAATTCCTTAAAGGAATCCCATCATCATTATTTGACCCAATATGCCTAGAGCTTAGCTCTGCCTTCATCACTCACTTTCTTTTCTGTCTCTTCCTTTCCTTCCTTCATCACCATGCATGTCATGAATGTATTTCATGCTAATATGATTCATAACATAGTAGGTTATACATCCATTCTATCATAAAGCCATACAAACATATAGAAGTAATAAAAGCATCAAATCATAACACATCAACATAACACATCACTCCTAGACCTTCCTTAGGTCTTAAGGCAAAGAAACACATGCTTAATGCGGACCTAGCATAGATAACATAACTAGCACAAACCTGTAGTTAAACCACTTCTAACATAAGTGCCTAATTCCGATGTAACTGTCCACTATCATCAACTTTGAGCTCTATCCCTATCCTGGTAGTTAGGAACTCTAACTCTAATATTTGGGAGGGTTTAAGAAAGATGAAAGTGGTAGAAAACTAAGAAAAGTCTTAATACTTATCCATTGACCAGTCAAACTTAATTCGCGTACAGCCGTATAGATATTGGTACGCCCGTACGAACATAACTCACCTGACAAACCCAACTTCCTATGAGCACATGTACGGCCAGACAACCCTTTGGTATGCCCATACGGTCTCCAGAAGCCTAAGACCCCTCATCTCCCCTACTTGGTACGTTTGTATGGTTGCCCGTACGTCTGTACAACTCTTTATTCTTTCCTTCTAACCCCTCTAACTCACTCCCATGCTACCTAAAACACCAACAACACATCCCAAACATTCATATCATCATTCACAAACCCTATATACATGTAATAACACATTACATCACATCATCATGATCCATACATGATTACAAATACACAGGTACATCATACATCATACATTATATGCAGGTACATACACATTTACAATCCTAATACATCACACCTCAAACCTACCATACATCAATCACATTCACAAGCAACATGTCAAACTCCTAGGGTCTCTAGTGTAGATGTGAAAACTCTCTCCCCCTAACCGACTCCCATTCCCAAGTTGCATCCTATCCGGTATGATGGTTCCATAGGACCTTTACCAATGGTATCTGTTTATTCCGTCATTGCTTGATCTCTTGGCCAAATATCTGAATCGGCTCTTCACTGTAGGATAAATCTTATTGTACCTTTATCAATTCAATCGAAATAACATGAGAAGGATCTGATCTGTATCGCCTTAGCATTGATACATGAAAGACATTGTGAATTTGATCCAACTCTGGGGGTAAGGCTAATCTATAAGCCAATGGTCTGACTCTCTCTAGAATCTCATACGATCCAATGAATCTAGGGCTCAACTTACCCTTTTGACCAAATCGCATAATCTTTTTCCATGGAGACACTTTGAGAAACACTTTCTCTCTGATACAATACTCTATATCTTGCCTTTTTAGATCCACATATGATTTGTGCCTGTCAAAAATGACTTTCAATCTACTATTTATCAACTGTACCTGTTCTTCTGCCTGTTACACTAACTCAGAACCAATTAACCTTCGTTCACCTACCTTATCCCAATGTAATGGTGTCCGACATCATCGACGATATAGTGCTTCATACGAGGCCATCTGTATACTAGTCTGATAATTGTTATTATAGGAAAACTCTATCAAAGGTAAATAATGATCCCAACTACCTTCCCATTTTAATACACAAGCACGTAACATATCCTCTAAAATCTGTATCACTCTTTCTGATTGTCCATTGGTCTGAGGATGAAAAGCTGTACTAAACTGAACTCGAGTACCCAAAGCTCTCTAAAATGTACCCCAAAATTGTGAATCTAGGATCTCTATTTGATACAATTGAGGATGGAATCCCATGTAAACGTACAATCTCATCAATATACAAACTGGCTAACCTCTCTAAATTGTAATCCATCCGTATAGGTAGAAAGTGAGTAGTCTTCATCATTCTATCCACTATTACCCATACTACATCATGTTTAGCTTGCATCAGTGACAATCCGATGATGAAATCCATTATAATACGATCCCATTTCCATTCCAAAATCGGTAACGGACTAAGTAAACCTGTTGGTACCTGATGCTCTGCTTTAATTCATTGACATACTAAACATTTAGCAACATATTCTGCTATCTCCATCTTCGTACCAATCCACCAATAGTATTGTTTCAAATCTTTATACATCTTTGTACTCCTGGGATGGTATGTATACTTAGAACTATGAGCTTCCTCCAATATCTGTCTCTTCAACTCATGATCTACAGGGATATATAGCCATCCTCTATGTCGCAGATTACCATCCTCATCCATAGTAAAAAGTGTAGTGCTATTTGTCTAAACTTTCTGCAATTGCCTCTGGTACTCTTTATCATTCACTGCATTTCTTTAAACCTATTTTGTCAATACTAGTTTCACTCACAGCTGTAATTATGCCAAAAGATAATCAGATTGCATCTCTAAGGAAACATTCAATTATCACATTTCCTGAACTAACATTAACGGTAACTATCTCGACCCAACGAACATCTTGCGACTCAATGCATCTGCTACCAAATTAGCTTTACCTGGGTGATAGTTAATTATGTATTCATAGTCTTTAATCAGCTCTATCCAATGTTGTTGCCTCAAATTCAACTCCTTCTGCGTTCCTAGATATTTCAGACTCTTGTGATCAGTATACATGTAGCATAATTCCCCATACAGATAGTGTTGTTAAATCTTCAGTGCAAATACGATAGCTGCTAATTCTAAATCATGTGTTGGGTAGTTCTTCTAATGTGGTTTCAATTGTCTTGAGGCATAAGCAATCACTTTCTGATCCTGCATCAGAACACACCCTAAGCCATTAAGCGAAGCATCACTATAAATGACAAATGCTTTCCCTGGCGTAGGTAGAGTCAAAACTAGAGCTTGAGTCAAACATTCTTTCAACCAATTAAAACTCTATTAGCATTCATCTGTCCAAAGGAAAGGAACATCCTTCCATAGAAGAGTCATCAATGGTAGAGCAATCATAGAGAAACCCTTTACAAAGCATCTGTAATACCCAACTAACCCTAGAAAACTATGGATCTCACTAATATTCTGAGGTGTAGGCCAATGTAGTACAGCTTCTATCTTACTCAGATCCACTCTAATCCCCTCTGATAAGATAACATGGCCCAAAAATGCCACTTGCTCTAACTAAAAGGCACACTTAGATAGTTTAACATATAATTGCTTCTCCCGCAATTGTTGTAGAAGCAATCTCAGGTGCTTATCATGATCCTCTCGTGTCTTTGAATATACTAGAATATCGTCAATAAATACTACCACAAACTGATCTAAATAATCTGTAAAAATTGTATTCATCAGTGCCATAAATGTTGCAGGTGCATTTGTCAACCCGAATGGCATCATTAAGAACTCGTAATGTCCATAGCGAGTCCGGAAAGCTATTTTTGCTACGCTACTTTCTTTAACCCAAAGCTAATGATACCCCGATCTTAAGTCAATTTTGGAGAACACAGTAACATCTTTCAATTGATCAAACAGGTCATCAATGTGTGGCAAAGGATATCTGTTCTTTATTGTTACCTTATTTAGCTGCCTGTAATCGATGCACATCCGCATAGTACCCTCTTTCTTCTTGACAAACAATACTGATGCACCCTAGGGGAAACACTCAGTCTAATGAAACCTTTCTTGAGTAATTCTTGCAATTGTACCTTCAGTTCCCTCAATTCTAATGGTGCCATACGATACAGAGTGATTAAAATCGGCTCGGTACCTGGGAGTACCTCTATCTCAAATTCCACTTCCCGTTTTGGTGGTAATTCTGGCAATTCTTCGGGAAATACATCTAGGAAATTACATACCATTGGAATAGCAGACAACTATATATCTCTCTGTCTTACATTGGTCACAAGTGCTAAGATTGCTTTACAGCCCTGTAGCATCCATTTCTGCACTGTCATAATTGAAATCAACCTCGTGGTTATTGACGACATATTACCTCGTATCACCAATGTACCCTGTTCTGGATGCTGAAGAAACACTGTCTTCTGTTGACAATCCATCACTGCCCTGTACTTTGCCAACCATTCCATACCCAGAATAATATCATATTCGCGGAATGACATCTCTACTAAATCAGACCTAAAGCAGACATCATGTATAACCAGAGGACACTGTCTATATACTCTATCAACTATCACATCCCTTCCTAAAGGACTCAACACCACTATTTCATAGCCTAACCCCTCATATCGCATATCAAGAAATCAGGCAAATACCACGTTAATATAAGAATGTGAAGAACCCAGATCAAATAAAAACTAACGCCTCATGATTAAAGATGAAAATATTACCAAGCACTACGTTAGAGGCATACTGCTTATCCTGTTACACCAAATTGTATACTCTAGCAGGAATGCCAACTACTTGATTCACTGATTCTTGGCTGGTACCACAGCCTCCTCCATCACGGCCTCTACCTCTTCCTCTACCTCTCTTAGAACTCTGAGGACCTTCTAAACTAAATCTCTGAATCAGATTGGGTTGGTAAGAGCCACCTTCAGAAACAGTGTGAACCGGCGTATCATCACGTGTGGGACACTCCCTAGCATAATGTCCGGTATTACCACAACGGTAACACAAATCTGTACCCATCCGGTAAGCTCCATGATGTATACATTCAACCCAGAACCCGTACTACCACTGGAGAATGTGAGTCTCCCACTCTATGCTCCAACCACATCTCTGCTACATATGGGTCAATCATCCCAGTAAATTCAGTAGCACCATAAGATCTTAACTTCTTAAAATCCATCTTGTATTCTTCTCTGGGTTCAGGTGGAGGTGGAGTGGGAGCTGCAGGTATCGTCTGACCCTGTGTCTGTAGATACCGGAGAAACTGAGTAAACTGAGCTGCCATTGTATCAACTACTGAAGCATCAGCCCTCTCTACTCGAGGTGGCCTCTCACTAGGTCCCCCTTGTTCCTCCTGTCTTGGCTGTCTCTCACTTCTTTCCCCCATATCTGATATGCTCTCTTGAGGGTTGAAATTACCTCCTCCTTTCTCACTAACAATAATGGCTCGGTCAGTCATAGCACTTAATCTGTGATCTGTGTCATAGAAACGTAAACATAAATCTTAACGGTCAGTAGCGGTAAGGACTGGAAAACTCCCTATGTGTAGCTTACTTAGTATAGACAGTAGTCCAAACTGACAGAAAACTGATACATCGAGCTACAATCATAGCTCTGCGAGCTAACCATAGCTCTAATACCACTATAACATGTCACACCCAGCCCATACCTGGAGTAACATGCCCCTATAGCATAAACAACGATCTCCTAGAGGAAATTGTCACCTACACTATAAAGGATACATCTTAATTACACTTTAACTAACTCGTATGGGGATACATCATTGAACTTAATGGTGGTAACTACAATGTTAGCATGGTGCCTATACATTTAAATCTGGATAACCTATATGAGTTCATTACAAACCTCTCTGAATAAATATATATATAAAGAAAAGCATACATATGAGTTCATTACAATTGTCACCACCAAAAAGGCTCTACAACTACTACCCCTATAAACTACACAAGCAAAACTAGATGGAGCAAGCCTCGAGAGTCCAGTACCACTTCGAGAAGTGCTTTTCTCTACTGACGACCCCTACCCTTTCTTGGTTCGCTCTCCCAAGGACTCTGTACCTACGTTCATCAAATGATAAACGCTGAGTATAAAACTCAGTGGTGCTAGGTAATCATAAGCAATCATACAATGATGATCAGTAAACAAATGATAAACTCAAACTAAACACCTTACGTCAAACATCACAAGCCATAGGATACCTCGTCATTGAGAACATAGAATGCAATGTCAATACATACAATAAATATGCAATTATGCTATGCATTCCACCTCACCCTCACCTTTTATACTTACTCCTATTTTCCTGTAATTTTGCACATTCCTTTCACACATACTGGGTCCCTGTAGGTACCGATACTTATCTCCCGAAGGAGGGCATTTAACTGTGTGGTACTTTACACCATTCCCTACTGTAGATCTCGAGACTCATCTCCCTTAAGGAGGTCATTAATCTAAACAATTCCTTAAAGAAATCCCATCATCATCATTTGACCCAGTATGCCCAAAGCTAAGCTCTGCCCTCATCACTCACTTTCTTTTCTATCTCTTCCTTTCCTTCCTTCATCACCATGCATGTCATGAATGTATTTCATGCTAATATGCTTCATAACATAATAGGTTATACATCCATTCTATCATAAAGCCATACAAACATATAGAAGTAATAAAAAGCATCAAATCATAACACATCAACATAACACATCACTCCTAGACCTTCCTTAGGTCTTAAGGCAAAGAAACACATGCTTAACGCAAACCTAGCATAGATAACATAACTAGCACAAACCTGTAGTTAAACCACTTCTAACATAAGTGCCTAATCCCGATGTAACTGTCCACTATCATCAACTTTGAGCTCTATCCCTATCCTGGTACTTAAGAACTCTAACTTTAATATTTGAGAGGGTTTAAGAAAGATGAAAGTGGTAGAAAACTAAGAAAAGTCTTAATACTTATCCATTGACCAGTCAAACTTAAGTCACGTACGGCCGTACGGATATTGGTACGCCCGTACCGACTAAAACACCCTGACAAGCAAAAACTCTTGCAAGCAGTCGTACGCCCGTACCCCTTTTGGTACGCCCGTAGGAACACAACTCACCTGACAAACCCAACTTCCTGCGAGCACACGTACGGTCGGACAACCCTTTGGTATGCCCATACGGTCTCCAGAAGCCTAAGACCCCTCATCTCACCTACTTGGTACATCCGTACGGTTCCTCGGATGTCAGTACAACTCTCCATTCTTTCCTTCTAACCCCTCTAACTCACTCTCATGCTACCTAAAACACCAACAACACATCCCAAACATTCATATCATCATTCACAAACCCTACATACATGCAATAACACATTACATCATATCATCATGATCCATACATGGTTACAAATACACAGGTACATCATACATCATACATCATATGCAGGCACATACACATTTACAATCCCAATACATCACACCTCAAACTTACCAAACATCGATCACATTCACAAGCAACATGTCAAACTCCTAGGATCTCTAGTGTGGATGTGACAGATGAAATGGATGATGAAGAAGATGCCTTATAAATCCTTTTGAACAAATTTGAGCAATTGGCAATTAAAAATAAGGTTTTTAAAAGTAAGTTTTCAAGCATTTCAAAAGAGAATAAGAATTTGCAAAATCCAGTTGATGAGCTTATGTTGTTTAAAATAAATTTTAAGGACTTAAAAAAGGAAAACACCACTTTAAGAAAAGAAAATGAAACTTTGAAAAATCAAAAGGATGAAGCTTTAAAGGAACGAGATTTGTTAAAAGAAACCCTTTCTAAGTTTGAAGTGTATAGTGTGAAAATTAATATAATTTTAAAATATCAAAAGCTTAAAGGTGATAGATAGGGAATTAGTGTTAATCAAGGCTCTCATTATTCATCTAAAGGGCCTATATTTCTAAAGGCATCATTAGAGAAAGTGAAAGGAAATGGGAGAACAATGAAGTTCAAACCAATCAGTTCACTAAATTTAATGAAAAATATGACAAGTTACATAAATGTTCATATTCATGAAAAATGAGTAACACACATGCATCTCACAATAGAAAGAAAGTTAATAACTATCATATTTCCATATTTAAAAATGTAACATATCATTATTGCAGAAAGAAAGGACATATAAGTAATAAATGCTATGTTAGAAAGAGTCATTGGGGTTATAACCCACTTGACACTTTTGCAACTAACCTTCAAGGATCCAAATATATTTAGGTGCCTATAATCAAATGATTTTGTTTATTTGATAAATGTGCTTAAAATCCAAGGTGAATGTAAACAAGTGGTATCTTGATAGTGGATATTCAAGATACATGACCAGAAATGCAAGCTTATTTTCTCACTTAGAGTAAAGAGATAGCAGAAATGTCAATTTTGGAGATAATGTTGAAGGTAAAGTAATTGGCATTAGTAAGGTAGGTAAGGAATCTTCATTGTCCATTAACAAAGTTCTTTTAGTTGAAGGATTAAAATATAACCTTTTAAGTATAAGTCAACTTTATGATAATGGTTATAAAGTAGTCTTTGACCCAAAAGGTTATCTTGTTTATAGAATTTATGATTGTAAAGTTATTTTTCAAGGTGAAAGAATTGAAAATGTTTATGTAATTAATCTAGATTCTTTCTCTAGTAAAAGTGTTAAGTGCCTTGTTTCTATATATGAGGACTCTTGATTATAATATAGAAGACTTGGCTACACGAGCTTTAAGAACATTGGAGATCTTGGAAAGAGTGAACATATTGTTGGTCTTCCCAAAATCAAAATTTTCAAAGATAAAGTATGTGACATGTCACATCCTGAACTGTATGATTCACTATGCATTCATAATTAACAATATATCATGTTTAGATAAGTTATTGATATGGTAATGATATGGAATTATGATTATGTTGATAGATATATGATAAGAATTGAGTTTAAAGCTCAAAAGAGTAAAGTAGAAATTTTGTCGAAACCACTGAAACGGATGGATAATCAGCACTAAAATGATGATTTTAGGCTATCCACATTGAATTTGATAAAATGGCTTTGACCATAGTGCTTGTGTTAACTTAAATTAGATATATGAAAATTTTGAAAATTTTGAATAAAAATTTTATTTATGACGTCATAATTGAAATTGATGATGTAAGCGATTGAATAATGCAATTTTATGGAATTAGGGAATGGAAAACTTAGTTTTGAAATTAAATTGGTGAATTATATAATTAAAATATATATTAAAAATTAAAAATAAAATTTTTAATTAAAATGACATGATGATGTCATAATTACTAAGGATGATGTCATAAATAGGAATTTTGAAATTATGGATGGAAAATAAGTAAATAGGAAATTAGATGTATGAAAATAGGATTAAGATATGATATAATTAAGTTATTATAAATTAAAAATAAGTGGGTTTGGTAATTTAAAAATTGTATGGGAAGTTGGAAAAGTAATTTTGAAAATGGTGATAGTGGAAGGAGAGAGAGTGTAAGATTATTAATTAATTGAGTATGGAAAAATTGGTGGATGAAATTTATAATAAAATATAAAGTGTTTAAGAGTAAATTAA
>CANYBF012135250.1:0-11066 GCA_948192965.1 Dalechampia spathulata
TTTAATAATGTTCAAAGGTACTTTATTTAAATATTTATGCTTACTATTTTAAAATAGAAGATATGATGTTTAATATTTATTGTAAAGATACGATAGATTTTTATAAATGACATATGATGAAAATTTAGTGATTTTAAATAATTTAGTTATTAAATGATTCTGTTCAGGATGTGTTTTAATATACGTTAAGAATAGTAAAATAACGTTGATATAAGTGGGAAGATAGAATTAAATTATGGAATAAGTAGTGATCGATTAAATTTCTAATCTCTGTGAGCTGGTGGAGCCAAGCTCGGTGAGTGTCAAGGCTCCTCACTACGCCAGCACGTGGCCCAAACCATAATCTGATGGCGGGAAAAGGGAGATCACCCTCCCTTATGTCGGCCGGCCCATCGCAGAAGCCTGTCCTGTATGCGAACAGCTACACACGCAAAAAACAAGGTCAGGTTAAATAATTCAAAGTAATTAAAATTTTGTCCAGAAAAACTGCAGGTACATACCTCGATGACGGGCCAGAATCCTAATAGCCGGATCTGCCCCCTGGATATCCGGTCCATCCCGGCGAACAGGTAGGCTAAGGTTGGGGTACCCCAGTTATACCCGCTCACCTGATCCAAATCTCGCAGGGCACTCAGGAGCACCAGGTGGATCGCGGCGCCTGACTTAGCAAAAAGTGATCCACCCAGGAAATACAGGAGGAAACTCCTGGCATATCGATCCACAGCGATGGGGTCCGCTGGCTGCACACCTCTCCATGTCGAACAGAGGGTGTCATAGATAACCCTCCTATCCCCTCTTTGCGGGGGGCAGACCCCTAAAAGCTCAGTGATAAGCTCCCTCTCGGACGTCGTGGTATCATGCATAGGAAGCTCCGCCCCGGTGCAGGGCACGCCTCATCACAGTAAACATGGAGGGAGTAATGGTAAACTCCCCAATCGGCAGATGAAATGTATGGGTGGTGTCCCACCACCTCTCCAGCATGGCGGTGAGTACTGATAAGACACTCCGCGTCTCACCTCCAATAAAACAGCTCAGCAAGAATCCGTTGCTATTTAATTCCAGGTTGAGGTTGTTTCCTAGAAAATTGAAGTCAAGATGGAGTGGTCCATTCAAAGTATCACAAGTCTTCGATAGTGGAGCAGTTGAACTAAGGAACAAATGAAGGGAAACCTTCAAAGTAAATGGACAGAGATGCAAAGTCTACCTCAAAGGTTTGATTCATAAACCAAGACTGGTAGCACCATTGGAATGAAGCCAAAAGAAGGTAAGGTCCAACTAATGACCTTAAACTTAGTATGTTAGTATGTTTTCATATGTATTTTAATCCCTAATTATGCTTAAATGTTGTTCATAATGTGTTTTTTAATATTGTAGACTCATGGTTTAGTGATTTGGATGATGTTTTAAAGTGTAATAATATGTGTTTTATTCATAGAAAAATAAAAGAAAGAGAAAAGAAAAGAAAAATGCAATAAAATGAAGCAATAAAGGAAGTCACGATCATGACATTACAAGTCACGATCATGACAAAAGGTTGAGTTATGACAAGAAAAAAAAATTATCTGAGGAAAGTAACGATCGTGATAGCAAGTTAGGCATGAGACAAGGAAAGCAAAAATTTTCCTAAGGCAAGTCATGATCGTGACTTTCAATGTCACGATCATGATAACAACTTAAAAAACACTATTGCTAGATTTTTTTCTAAGTATAAGAGGAAGAGTTACCTTTTAAAGATAACTCCTCACTTGTCCAACATCCTTAAATGCTCTCCTTTCTCCTCAAACTCTATTTCTAATAAGTTTTTATCATTTTAGCACTTAGATTACTTAATCTTTCCACATTTTCATCTCCAAATCATCATCAAATCACAAGTAAGTCTATTCCTCTCTCTCTCTTGTTCTTGAAATCTTGATTTTGTAATTTTAGGTTTTGAGTAGGGGATTCAATTATGATTTTTTGAGGTTAATTTAGGCATGCTTGTTTTATGTTTTTCATTATTTATATTGAGATTTTGCCTTTAGTTTATGGATTTTGGTGTTTGAATGCAAGAATGGAAAAAGGTGGGAAGCAAAATTGAAAGTCATAATCGTGACTCTCCAAGTCAAAATCATGACCAAGCCTCATTGCACTTTAACTAGATATTTTGTTAACTCTTTTGATTAAAATCATTTAGGAATCAATTGCAGAAATATATAAGAGGGTAAACTATGTTCCTAGATGCCCACAAGATAAAGGTAAAGCTCTTGCATCATCCACGACAGACCTCGCAGAGCAATATAGCACTCCCTTCCCAATACACTCACCCGAGGAGGGCAGGAAATACAAACAAATCTATAAGAAACCTCTAATCCTTTCTTAATATTTCAATTGGAATCTGTTTGAGCAATTGGAGGCCCTAGCTCCCTTTAAGGTATTTGCTTCTAAACTGGGTTGGGGCAACTTTATTGTTGATGAACATCATGTTTGTAAGGAACTCAAACATGAGTTCTACACCACCTGCGAGCTACTTGACAATAGGCTGGAGAGGATTAGGTTTAGACTTAGAGGGAAAGAAATGGTAATGATCTATCAAATGATAGAGGATGTTTTAAATCTCCCCCAATCGGGATTAACTTCCTCCCATGCTGACTTCAAACCTAAAACCTTCTAGACTAAAATTGTTGCATGCTTTGATTTACATTTGTTAAATGAGTGTATGCTTGTGTATTGTGAAATTATACCCACTTGTATATGGCATTGCGTATTTAGAGATTGAATATATTTAACTTGTAAACAACTGATTATGAAAATTTTGTCATAACCTTAACAAAGTTGTAGGATCGAGAAGGTATAAATTTTTAGTCTAGATAATAAGCTTAACCCTTCTATGATTGCACTATAGAATGGAGTATAACTTATTGAATGATATTGAGACAAGTGATGTAAGTGATTCTAAAATATGAAATATAGAGGAAATGAGTAAGGAAAGCAAAAAGAAAATAAAAATAATAAGTTAAAAAGGGTAAAAGCTAACTGTTCCGCTCTTATTAAGGGTGCCTGAAACTAGCCCGAGTAATATGAATAGCACTAGTAGCCATTCAAGCGAAGGTAGAATGTTAAGTAACCGGGGACCATCATGAAAAGCATGGGGTACTTGAGCTGAAAGACCTACCTCTCGAACAAGAGCAAAAACAAAATTAAAAGTAAAAGAAAAATAAAAAGAGAAGAATAAAAACCTTATGATCCTTAAGCAAACTAAGCTCAAAAAGCAAATTGAATTACTTACTCTTCATGCCTAAGTAAAAGATGATGAGTTATATTTTGTTTGATAATGCAATCGTATGAATGATTAAACTTGATTAACTAAGTTAAACATTTCTAGTTTCTTGATACTTAATGATTCATTAATCTTATGATAAAATTACATAAAGAGGAGTGATTTCAAGTTAGGGATGTCCAAACTAACAAATGCAAATTGCCATATCATGAGTGTATTACAATTTCCTTATTTTGTGTGTTTAGGTTTGTTTTATTGTTTTATCTTTGCTTAAGGACAAGCAAAGATTTAAGTGTGGGGATGTTGATGTATGTCAACTTGCATGATTGTTTTAATAGTATTTAGTAGTTTTTGATGTTTAATTTGCTATGATTTTACTTTGATTTAGTAGAATTTAATGAGTTTGTTGAGTGTGTAGTGTTAGGGAAGCATTCGAGAAGAAACCAAGCATTTTGGGGCTCAAAGAGTCAAGTCATGATCATGACATTAAAAGTCATAATCATGACTGAAGCTAGAAGCAAGGAGGGACACTTTCAAGCAAGTCACGATTATGACATTCAAAGTCATGATCATGACAGAAGCTAGAAGCAAGGAGGGATACTTTCAAGCAAGTCACGATTATGATATTCAAAGTCATGATCGTGACAAAAGCTATGCCAAAGGGAGAAGAGCTTAAGTATCTATCACGATCATGACATTCAAAGTCACGATTATGACAGAAGCTAGAAGCAAGGAGGGACACTTTCAAGCAAGTCACAATTATGACATTCAAAGTCATGATTGTGATAGAAGCTATGCCAAAGGGAGAAGAGCTTAAGTGTATGTCACGATCATGACATTTAAAGTCACGATCATGACAGAAGCATGAAGAGCCTAAAGACCACTAAGCCAACAAGTCACGATCGTGACTTCTCAATAATTGGCCATTTAAAGCATGATTTCTGCAGAAGATTGAGTGGGGAAAATAGGATCCATAAGGGGAATAAAAAAAAATCTTTAAAGGAGATTTCATGGGCAATGGAATCTACAAGATAGGCAAAGACGTAAACAAATTGAAGATAAGGCATGAGGATCTCCACTCAAAGATAAAAGGAGGCAGCAAGGTGGTAGTTAGGGTATACAGAGGAGAGGGAGACCATTCTCATCTAGGATTAGCACTGAAATGAACACTGTCTTCTACTAGAGTGTGTTCTTTATTTTCTTCATCTTTTCTTGTGTTTCTTGTAAGCCATTAGTGGCTAAGTACTTTATTGTAGGATTTGATTTCTAAAATCTAAAGATTAGCTTTCTAAATGATTTCTTATGCTTTGTAATTTCTTGAGAGATGTTTAATTCTAAAGATTAGCTTTCTAAATGATTTCTTATGCTTTGTATTTGCAATGAGAGTTGAATTATAGAATGCTTATTCATTCAAGTTAGGTAGATATGCATGAGAGATCTACATGTTCCTAGCTCTTGTATGATTGCTTAAAGGTTTCTCTGATTTGGGGAAATAGATTGATAGAGTGATTATGAGATTAGAATGAAATTTAGTTGATTTCACCTTGAGAGAGGGAGATTAATGCTTTTGGATATCTTGGGTGGCAATGAGCACATGATTGTTCTTTTTGCTTGGTGATTAAGATTTCAATTCCTATATTTCTTACTATTATTTCGTCTCTTCACCTATTGACTCCATTTTGATTCTTTACTTATAATTGCAATTGATCAATTCCAAATAGATCAAAAATCCAAGTAATGGTGGATAGGCAATAAATCCTTGTAGGATCAATATCTTACTACAATTATTTGTATGCTTGTAGTAAAGTAGTAAATAAAACTACTGTCATTTGGAGAAATTTTATCACATGGTATCATGATATAGTAATCATGGTATGAAACATGGTATATGAAATGACATGGCATAAGCATGGCATATGAGATGATATGGCATAAGTATGATATGTGAAATGACATAGCGTAGGCATGGCATGTGAGATGACATAGCATAAGCATGACATGTAAGAAGACATAGCATAAGCATGACATATAAGATGACATGACATGTGAGATTACATGGCATAGCATGCATCATGTAGCAATAATAAAAAAAAAAGAGCATAGCAGCATGAATGAAAAATAATGATAATGGCCCGAAGAAAGGGATCAAAGAAGAGATAGGGGATACACGAGGGATTTAATGCTAAATCATATAAAAATTAGGGAATAATGCATATTTTATTACTAAGAATCGTCATCTATACAAAATTGAGGCGTTAAGCAGCATCTCATCCATTCAAGAAAAATTCAACCTCAGGAAGCATGAGCCAACAATGCATAAGTGAAAATGAAAAATAAACAAACATAATCATTAGTAGTAAATGAAATTTAGGACTACATTAACTAATTCAGTGCCATGTGAAAGCATGAGTCAAGAGCCAAAGTCAGATGAATGTAATGGCAACAATCATGAAAATAGGAATAAACACGAGCTAGATCATGAAAATCATGAAAGTAATCAATTTTAAGAAAAATTGATTAATAAAATAATTAAAAGATTCTAAGATCATATGAGACATCACTTAAAAATAAATCAAAATCCAATTAAGATAATCATGTCAACTGACATCATTAAACATAATTAAAATGCCATTAATTAAGAAATAAATGATTTAATGGCAAAATCATAAGCAATTGATCATGACACAATGATTTGGGAGGCACTAACATCAAACAAATGACAATTAGAGATAGTAAACTCAACCAATTAAAGCCAATCATATCAAACATCAAATTAAATAAATTAAATAAGCATTTAACTTAAGAAATATGATTTAAAAGCCAAAATTAATGTTGTATGATCAATATATGATGAACTCAAATCATTAGGGCTATTATCAAGTCACTAATGCTGCTAAGAACTTCAATGGAAATTAGAAATCAAGTAAAAAAACAAATGAAAATTAATATTTTCTGGCAAATAGGCATTGATGTACATAACATATAGGTGGATCTGTGCCTTATATAGCTCATATGTGGTGCACATAGCACCTTGTATGCCTTGTGTAACATAGATAAAAGGAAGAAAAATAAGTTTCAAGGATAAAATACAAATTGAACCATAAATCTTAGCAGATTCCTAACTATAGCATATCATTAAAACCATGAACAAGCATTGGAGATCATCACATCACTCATGATTGAAGCCAATCATCAAAATCAAGCCAAAATCATGAACCTATCATGAAATCAAGAAGAAAAGGAGAAGAGAATAGGCATTTAACTGACTAAAGTAGATTTAGTTTATGTAAACTTGATTCCAAACATCATTACAGATTTAAATAGGCTTAATTAGTGTTTAATCCTAGATTAATTACCTAATTAAGAGTTTAATTAAGTGTGGATTAAATTTGGGTAGATTTTATACATTTTTGACCTCTTTTCCATAAATACAAGGCTTGTATTTATATGTAAGGGTCATAGGATCAAGGAAATCACATTAACAATATACGATTCTTGAATATTTGAGCCATATGTGCATTACATAGTGCTATATGTGTAGCATATAGCCCAAAAAAGGCTATATGCGTAGCATGTAGCAGTAGATGCCTAATATGATCGATTTTTGACTTCTATATGCTACCAAATGTAGATACATTAGGATGGGTACCATAAGTCAAACAAGCATCATTTGGGGGATAAATGCTTGGTACCATATGGAGCATCTTGGATTTGCATAGGAAAAGGCCACCCACCATGTGTATATTTTCAAAACATGCACAACATATAGTACTATATGTTGCACATATCATGAAATGCATGCCTTATGCTCTACCTTCCACAAGCAAAATGTAACATGATCTACATGTCTAAAACATTCAGAGAAGGCTCAGAGGCATGTGTCCAAATCGAGGTTGACATCTAGGACCTATACTAAGCTAAATAGAAAAAAACATAAAATTGCAGTGCATGAGTGAAAAGTCATGGTCAACAAAATCATCAACATATATTTGGACAATTTGTATATCATGCTTATGATTTTAATAAATATATTTGTATAAACTTTTCCCTTTATAAAATTATTTTCGAACAAAAATGTACTAAATCTATCATACTAAACTCTAAGAGCTTGCTTAAGACCATACAAAGCTTTTGTTAGTTTGGAAACATGATTTTATTTTTCAAAATCTTCAAAACTAAGAGGTTATTTTACATGAACTTCCTCATTTATAAAATCGTTTAAAAATGCATTTTTCACATTCATTTGATAAAGCATGAAATTTTTATGAGATGTAAATGCACATAAAAGTTAGATTACCTTAAGTGTAGTAACTGAAGAAAATATTTCATTGAAATTGATACCTTCTTCTTGGTTGTAACTTTGAGTGATTGCTTTATTTTGAACAACATTACCTTTCTCATCAAGCTTATTTTGAAACATTTGTATAGTTCTAATAATGGAATGATCTTTTAGCTTAAGAATAAATGTCCATACTTTATTTGTTTAAACTAATTTAGCTTTTCTTGCATTGCATTGATCTGGCTTTCTAGTTTATACTTCAAACACATCTTTTCATTCTATTTATTAGATGAATGTTATATTTCCAACAAGATTCCTTAATTGAGCACTTACCATCACCTTCTCTGATAGACTAGTTAACAAGTCTTCCTTTGAATGATTTTTATGATATTTTCACTTTTAAGGAAGATTGTGTTATTCTCCAATTTATTCCATATTTTACTATTCATTAGAAAAATTAGCTTATTATTTTTGCTCATTTGTTGCAGTAGAATTGGCAATGTAATTTTTCTACAAACTAATATGATTTCATGCGTATTCATTATCAATAGATTTCTACTAAGTAGAGACTAATTAACTTCATCAAAACCATATGAATATATTCTTTCATAGTATTAATGTGTTTATTAAATACTCTATAAGCTTTACTTTGAGTAGACTAACCAAGAAATATTGCTTCAGCTGATTTAGCAAGCTGATTTTTATCATTATCAACATAAAACATTTACAACCAAACACATGGAAGTAACTTACACTAGGTTTTCTACCTTTCATCAATTCATATGGTGTCTTTTTTATAATTGATCTTACCAAAGCATAATTATAATTGCTTTAGCCCAAAAATATTTTGGTAAGCTACATTCATTTAGCATAATTATTGCCATTTCTTGTAATGTTTGATTCTTTCTTTTCACCACTTCATTTTGTTATGGAGTTCTTATTGCCAAAACATTATGAGTAATACCATGTTCATTGCAAAAATCCTCGATGGATTTGTTCTTGAATTCCTTACCATGGTCACTTCTTATAGAGATAATTTTATGTCCTTGTTGATTTTGAATTATTGCAAAGATGAATAAACTTGCTTAATACCTCATCCTTATGAGTTAGGAAGAGAGTCTATACAAATCTTAAAAAGTCATCAACAATTATAAAAACATAAGATTTGCCTCCAAGACTAATAGGTGAAATAGTATAAAAATGCAAAAGTTCCAATAGTTTTAATGTAGAAACCATGCCTTTAATTTTAAAAGATGTTTTAATTTGGTTACCAATTTGACATGCTATAGACCATTGCTTTTCACTCATACGCTCCAACTTTTAGCTTTCTTCAATTTGGCTTAGTATAAGTCTCTGATATCGATTTTGATTTGGACACATACATTCTGGCTTCCCATGAGTGCTTATGGAATGCGAGGCACATAGCATGCATTTTTTAATGTTTGAAGCACATAGTGCTATATACTGTATAGATTTAATTGAAACGCACATGTGCATGGCCTTTTCTCATACAAATCTAAATGCTTTATATGTCACCATGCTATTTTGGCATTAATGAGGGCTATTAGGTATATAGGGCATACATCCTTAAGTGGCTAGAGTGTAGGGCATACATAGCTCCAAATTCTAATATGCAAAACACATCTTATTATATGTTGCGCATATAGCATTTTTCTACACCATATGCTATGCATATCAACTTTATAATTCATAGAATCCCATATTGATAGTTCATTTTTGGAAACGCATAACCCTTACCTATAAATATGGCTAATATATTTATAGGAAACAGGTTTAAATTTTGTTATTTATGGTCAAACTCTACCAAAATTGATTCTCACTTAATTAAACACTTAATTAAGTTCATAATAAAGATTATAGATGAATTAATGCTCACTTAAATCTCTAAACATGTTTTGAAATCAAGATTAAGGCCTAATCATCCTTAGTGAGTGTTAGAATGCTTCTTCCACCCTCTATTCTCTTAGTTTTCTTAATGGGTTTATGATTTTATATTATTTTATGCTTGATTGGCTTTAATCATGAATGTAGTAGTAGCATTATTAGCTTTCCCATAGCTAGAATGATCTACAATAATCATATATCCACTTTGATTTATGATTCTTTTTATGTTTTCTCTTTAAAATCCATTTTCTTCTAGTTATGCATGCTATATATGGCACATGTCACTTAATATATGGTATACATCATTTGATATGTTGTGCATATAGCCCTTTTTGTCAATACATGCTACATATGTCATGGTATATGCTAATAGTTGCCAGATTTTCATAGATTCATGATTTCTGTCACATCCTCATTTTTAGCACAAAAAGAATTAATATTTCAAGTAATTAAATTATCCCCTATAGGATCAAAAATAAGGTGATGACGTGGAATTACAAAAAAATATGCGTATTTTGAAGTGAAAATTGTAAATATTATGATAACGATAGGAAATATCTATTGAAATTAAGAAATGATGATAAGATGATAGTAGTTTAAGTCGAATGTGAAAAATAAGCTCGAACGTGTAAAATAGTATTGAGCGATAAATTATACGTATATCGAAGCAAACATATTTACATATGCATAGAAATGTAGCCAATTGAGGAATTAAGATAAATTATGATTATGGCAATAAATTTATGATAAAAAAAATGAGTTTAAGTTGAAAAGAGGATATTGAAAATTTTGCCGCAAACCCCTAAAACTGATGTTAAACGGCACTAAAACGTGGATTATGAGTTATCTATAGTGAATTTGATTGAATGGTTTTGACCATTGTATTTGTATTAACTTAAATTAAATATATGTGAATTTTGAAAATTTTGAATTTTAAATTTTATTATGACGTCATAATTAGTTATGTTAATTATATTCTATATGATCAAAATAAAAATTAATTATGGATTAGTGAAAAATGGAACATGAAATAAGCATAGTGATTGATATAGAATAAGATTTGAGTATATAGAAAAGAAAATGTAATTAAGTGGAAATTGAGTTATGATGACATAAATGGCAAGGATGATATAAGCGAATAAGCTTAATTGTGGATTTAATTTTATTAAGAATTATTACTTATGAATTGATAATATATTTAGGAAGGTGAATTAGGATATGAAAATATTAGAAAGGTTAAATTATTAATTGTTATTAATGATATTATGATGATGTCATAAATGGAGATAATGATGTCATAATTGAATTTAATGATGTAAGTGAATAAAATAATGTAATTTTTAAGGAATTATGGAATGGAAAACTTAGTTTTGAAATTTAATTAGTGAATTATATAATGAAAATAGATATTGGAAATTAAAAATAGAATTTTCAATTAAAATGACATGATGATGTCATTATTACAAAGGATGATGTCATAAGTATGAATTTTAGAATTATTGATGGAAAATAAGTAAATAGGAAATTAAATATATGGAAATAGAATTAATATAGGATATAATTGAGTTATTATAAATTAAATATAAATGGGATTGGTCATTTCAAAAGTGTATGGGAAGTTGGAAA
>CANYBF012136026.1:0-13588 GCA_948192965.1 Dalechampia spathulata
AAAGTATGCTAATTGAACTTAAACCTAAATGCGTGCTTAGGAGCTTTCTTTAAAATTAAACAAAGTGAACATAATAAGATGGAATATGAATAAATTGAAACCCCGAACCCAAACTCTGAAGAAATTCAGGCCGCTTTCCAACATGGGAAGGCCCGGGTTTTATTTCCTAGTTTTCTTTTAGTCATTCAATTGAATTGACAAATCAAACTAGGTGGCGACTCCACATTACAAACACATTGTTTTCAAAATTAAAATGGGAAACGCCATTGAGAGCAAGCACCACGGCATCTCACGCCGAACAGCGTGCCGGGCTCCCGCGTCCGGGGACGCCCTACTCTCACACTAACATAATTCTTTTTCTAGATCAACATGTGAATTATAATGCTAATCATAGCGCTGTACCTGGATCAATTTTCTATCATTCTATGAATTAAGATGACATTCGAGACAAGTTCCATGCAATTCTAGTTTTCTGGACTAATTCACAAGGACAATCGGTATATCATTGACATTGAGGTTGAATTCATAGGACACTTGGTATATCATTGACATTAAGGTTATATTCCTATAAGAGTTGATATTGTGTATATATACGTATAGTTGATATTGGAATATAGAGACCGAAAATGAGTACTAATGTTTTTGTTTCTTAAAAGTAAATCATAGTACATTAAAAATGAAAGTGCTAATACTAAACATTAATAAAACATTTAAATATTAAAAATCCAAAAAATTAAAATTAAAAGATTTAAATTTAATGCCTAAATATTATTTAAAATATTAAAATATTAAAATTGGAAAAATTAAAATTAAAATATTTAAATTTTAATGACTAAGCAGTACTAAAAAATTTAAATATTAAAATTAAAAAAATAAAAATGAAAACATTTAAATTTTAACACCAAGACATTACTAAAAACATTTAAAATTAAAATATTTAAACTTTAACACCTAACCATTACTAAAAATATTTAAATATTAAAATTCAAACATCGAAAACTAAAACATTTAAATCTTAAATCCAAAACATTTTATCAAAATATTTGAGAAATTAAAATTTAAACATCACACCATGAAACCATTTATCAAATACTTAAAGTATTAAAAATTAAATATCAAAAACTAAATCATCTAAATATTTATCAAAGACATATAAGGACTTAAAAATTAAATATCAAAAATTAAAATATCTAAATCTTAAAACATTAAATATTTATCAAAAACATCTTGGGCAATATGAGTCAAAAATGTACAAGCGAAAATACACAAGTGAGAAAAATGAAACAACATTCTTTAGTAAAAATGATGATATAAAAACTCAATGGCCTAATTGCAAGATTAAATCAATTAAAAGAATCCACTAAATGTGATGAGTCTCATTTGTGATAAATATAATTTACACGAGCCTTATTGTTTAAATATAATAAAAATGAAAGGAAACTTCCAAAATCATGCTAGAAAACTATTTGGACTTGATTTCCTTTCCAATTCATCTTTAATCATTCATAATTGCATGGTAAATGGTATTAATTTGAAAATCAAGTTGAAAAATCAATTGTTAAGTAAAAAATTAATAGAGAATTGATCATAGGAAATAAATTAGAAGATTCCAAGATCCTTTTAGCATTACTTGGAAGCTAATAAACATTCAAACTTATCTCAATCGTATCAAATAACATTAAACATCAATTAAATGATATTTAATTGAAAAAAATAAGTAAAACAAATTGATTTCTAAGCGAAAATCAATAAAAGATCATGACATTTAAACTGAAAGACTCTTGTGGATCATTTGGAGATGAACAAACAATCATATTAAAAAACGAAAAAATAATTAATATTTTTTGTCATGACTATAACTAAAATAAGAGAATATATTTGTATTTATCTTTGTATAAAATAATTAGTTTTTTTAATTCTTGTGAACTAAATATATTTATCGATGTAAAACCGGGAAAATATGATTTTAGTATTTTATCATCATTAATCAAATGTAAAACTGGGTAAATAATGTTTGTTATATTATCATTTGATCATGATGATTAATATACTTAATATATTAATTTTTATTCATATTAATGTGCAAAAGTATTATTTTCTAAATGATTATATTAATATATAGTTATAATAATTATATATTTTTTAAAATAGATTGGTATAAGTACTATTCCAATGTAAATATTAACTTTTTATTAAAATTATCATCTGCATTTAATATTAATTTCTATTGAAAACTAAATAAAATAAATTAAGTATATTTTAATTTCTAATAAGAACTATAAAATTTTGCTACAGGTTAAATAGAAGTACATATCATATGAAAATTGATATTTTACTATTAATATCAAATAAATAAATGAAAATAATATTAAGTTCATCTTTCCAACCTTCTTTAAAATTTACTAAAATTTTGATTACTTTTGTCTGAGATATAATTAAATTTAAGTATAATATTTTGTAATGAATTTTAAAATTTTAAATCAATGATCTTGGAAGCTTCAAATGAGGAATTTACATCATATTTTAAACTATGTGTATCTTAATGTTATACATTTATGTTTTAAGATTTGTGTCATTCGTATATATTATAAAAGTTATAAGATAAATTAGAATTTATCAATCCAATAATGTAAAATAGAAACCCACTTATAAATGTATTAATTTACTATTATTTTTTCAATATCGTATAAAAGAATATGAATATTTATTACTATGATCATATATATATATATAATGTATGTCCCTTTAGTTGCTGTCAATGTAGACACAATGTTCAGGAGTTGGGTTTGAAGTAAAATGAATATATGGTTACTTGCAAGAGTCATTTAAGTAAAAGGGTTACATATCAATGTCATGCTTGATATATTAATGGGAGATATGATAGGAGTTGTAGAACGGTAAAAAAGACCAAATGCCCTTTCTTATGAGATTGTTAATCCAAACAAACACCTACTACTTAATATAAATATCATTCATTCACAACTATAAGCCATTGCATTTGTTATAATTTCTCCTCCATTTTTAATTGCTCATATTAATAATATTAAACAGCAAAAATAATTATATAAAATTCAAGAATATAATTGTAATCTTTATATATAAGACAGACTACATTATCAGAGATTTTTGGTGCTTGTTAGTAATCGAATTGTCATATTATGAAAAATATAGAAACAGCAAGCACGTGCGAAGTCGATGGTCATAAATGGAGCAAGCATGATCAGATCACCAGCTCCGGCTATACAATTTGTATCTTCACCTTCACATCCTCCAAAGTCCAAGAATTAACAGAGAATTTTGTGATTGTTGGTGACGTTGTTCTTGTTGTTCTGTTCTTATCAATTCTTACCAAATAATACTTAAAGTCTTTTTTTGTGTTCCTTCATTTATAATTTCCCTACACCACCAAACCCCACCCTTCTTCTTCATTTCTTCAACCTTTTAAACTAGAAAAACAAAAGCATAAAAGAAAAAAGAAAAACAATTATTTTCTTATTCAATTCATACCCAGTACGGAAAGAAACTATCTTTACCCTTTACGTCAATCAAGAATTCCAGATCTTGGTCATGATGTGAGATTGTGT
Organism: Dalechampia spathulata; assembly: GCA_948192965.1. Lineage (NCBI taxonomy): Eukaryota > Viridiplantae > Streptophyta > Magnoliopsida > Malpighiales > Euphorbiaceae > Dalechampia > Dalechampia spathulata. The sequence continues at coordinate 3,585 of CANYBF012136026.1, forward strand.
TTTTTTTTTTCAATTAAGAAAGTTGAAAATAATAGGAATTATGTTTGGAGGTGTGCAATTGGGTGTATTGGCGGCCTGCGTGGTGCTGTTTGTACCAATGGGTATGGCTGGTTGGCATTTAAGTCGTAACAAGGTGCTTTTTTTTAGCGGTGCCCTTTTCATTACTCTTGCCGTATGTGTTCATTTAACTCCTTATTTCCCTTCTGTTTCTGATTTTGTTACTTCTGTTCAATCCGTTGTTGTTTTTGATAATCGTGAGAATTCTTGTATTAATTTGGTTAATGAAGTTGTTTGGGATGTTAAGCCTAGATTTAATCTCAATGATAGCAATGACGGTAGTGATAGAAATAGGATTAAGAATTCTTCTTTGAGTTATGATAAGATTTGGGATTGGTCTACGATTGGGAAAGTTAAGGCTTGTGAGTTTCAAAGGTTGGATGGATCTGATGCATCAGATTTGCTAAATGGGTCATGGGTTGTTGTTGCAGGGGATTCACAAGCGAGATTAATTGTTCAATCTTTGTTAAGTTTAGTTGTAGATTCCGAACGTATGGAATCCATTAAAGGTGATTTGTTTAAAAGACATAGTGATTATGAGATTGTTCTTGATGAAACTGGTATGAAGTTGGATTTCATTTGGGCTCCTTATGTGGTTAATTTGACAGATTTGATGATGGGTTTTAAGCAGAACAGAAGTTACCCTGATGTTTTGGTTATGGGGGCAGGGCTTTGGCACATGCTTCATATGACAAATTCATCTGACTATGGATATAATTTGCAATCTTTGAGAAGTTCCATTGTATCTTTGTTACCATTTTCGCCAGAGTTGGGGATGGATGGACCTGTTACAGGTTCTGTATCTGTGAAATCACCACATTTGTTTTGGCTGGGAATGCCAATGCTCATCAATGGGATGTTAAACACTGAGGCAAAGAAAGAAAGGATGAGCGACGAAACCTGGCATGCTTACGAACAAGAACTGCGTAATAGCAGGCTCTTGCGTCCATATGGTGGTCCAGTTCTATTGCTTGACGTTCCGTCCTTGAGCTGGAATTGCGGCCCTCGGTGTACGATTGATGGAATGCATTATGATGGAGCTGTTTATGAAGCTGCTCTTCATATTTTGCTAAATGCATTGCTGATTGAATCTCATCAGAAGCTTGGATCCACGTAGTGTTGGATTTAAGTTGAGAAGACATGGAAGGTTTATCCATCAACTTTAGAGGTTTTTGACTCGCATGAAATGCTAAACTTTCAACTTTTATTACTTGTTTTGAGTCTTCTTCTCCAGAATTTTTTCCACTATTGCCTTTAGGTTAACTCAGGAGTAAATTTTTGTATCAGTCAATGAGAATTCATTTGTTTCTTCTTGTATCCTTTCATGTGAATCAACATTCCAAATTTCGGCATCTGTATAATATTATCAAAACAAATAAGAAAAGAGCAGTAGCAATTGTAAAGTTTGTACAGAAATCCTCTTTTGATGCTTATTTCGAAACACCATGGTGCGGTTATCTAGTGATGAGAAGCATGCTGGACTGGGTGGTATGCTGGTTATACAGGGAGATTGTTAGGTTATCCTGCTTGCCAAAATGTTTCAAGGAATGATGATAACCACACAACTCAATCAATCATAAACATGCACATGCTTGTATTAAAAACAGTTGACAGAATATCTCAAGGGAAACATTTCAGGCCATGTCATTTGTTGACTTCAATTTATAAATATTAAGGACATATATGTTAATTTTGGAAGTTTGTAAATATACTAACTCATTTTTGTTAGATCAAGTGATGACATTAATCATAATATTATTACAATCATATTAATAAATGATAAAATCTTTAATATTTAAAATCATTTTATAACTGATGAAATCATTTTCACCTCTTGATTTATGAAATACATTATTTTAGATAAAGGTAAATTAAATAATGAAATACATAATTTTAATTGAAACAATAGATTAATGAAACATTTTTTGGTTAATTTGTATAATTTAAGATTTTTTAAAAATTATATGGATATATATATATATATTTTTCCAAGTGCCGGGTGGGTCGTTCTAGTCTTAAATCAGGCGGGGTGGCCTACAAATGCCGGGTAAGGATTTACCAACCACCTCTGATAAGCTTGAACCTTCTGTTACGCAATCGCTTTATTTAAACTTATATCTTTCACATATTGCATTAATTTAGTTTTTCTTATGCTGAAATATAAATATAAATATAAATTTATGTAATAAAATTCAGATAATTAACATTATTTAAATATAGATTACAATTAAATATATTAAAATATACATGAAACCAATTTATAATGTTTTAAATTTATTTTTATTTTTATTTTTAACAGATTTATCATATTTCTACTAACAATTTAAAACTATTTTTCAAAAAATCTATCAAAATATTAATGCATGCACATATATATATATATATATATTTTTTTTATTTATTCTCTTTATTATTACATGAGACAACAGTGGTTATTTTTTCAAAACTATATAATAAAAATATAAACAAAATTTATATTTAATTTATAGGATTTAAATGGTAAAAGCTTATTTATTGTTTATTCAAAAGTCCTTATCACTGAGAAATATCAAATAAGAATTTTGAAAAGAGTAATTAGTAAGAAAAATGAATATGATGAAAAGCTTGTAAAAATTTTAATGATTGATTTGATTCATAAGATTTTAAAATATATATATATTATCAAATATATATAAATATAAATATAAATATATATATATATATATATTAATAAATATAAATATTTAAAATATGTATAAATTTAATAAAAATAAATAAAATATAAAATATAAACTATCAAAATATGAGAGATTTAACCAAATCTCATTTGAGATGCCCATTCAATGGTAAATTGTAATTTAACCAAATGTTATTTCAATCAATAAAATGATCACATTTAAAGAAGTCATCATTTATACAATGACCTAGGCATAGTCCTGTACACCTCAAGTAATATAGCACCCGAACTTAAGTATGTTCTACTTTGACAGAGACTTACTTGTATAGAAGGCTAAAACAATGATAGAAATAGAGAAATTCACAGTTGAAATGAGCCCACACAGTTGACCCCAAAAAAAGAAAAGAAAAGAAAAGATCAATAAGGGATCTAAAAAAAAAAAATTATGAAAAAGAAAATTTGATGCGTACAAAAAGATATGTAGTAAAATAAAAGAATATTAAAAGATCTAAGCATAATTTTAACTACACTGCCAACTCCATAGAATATCATTTATTGAAGTTCCTTTCTCTTCTTCATTTTCTCCTTGTTTTATTTCCCATGTCAACTCAAATTTCCCAGATTTGATGAATTAAACAATTTTCCATATCATTTTTTCTTTTTTCTTATGAAAAAAAAAGACTAGTTAGAAGACCGGGCTTTCAATCTTCCTGTTACAAAGATAGGCGTATTCTTTGATCTTCCCTTTCCTCTCCTGTTACTGTTGAGGATGGGCCGTCTCTTTCAGCCCTCCGTTTTCTATACGGTACGAAACCTTGCATAAACTTGCTTGAAGTAGTTCTTTTCTCGCACTGTTTCAGCTCAGGAACCGGAGGATAGTGCTCTTTTAGCTGACTAGAAACTTGTCGGCTTTCAGTCTCACCATCCTCGTTTACCGGGCCAGAGTTGGAACCTGTCCAAGAACCTTCTTTCTGAACGTCCTTGTCCTGGAGTTCCTCTCCATTAGAATCCAGTGGCTCATTCGTAGGCTCCAGCTTATGAAACGGAATGGAAGGAAACGATAGGTTTTTGTAGAAAGAACACCATGGTAATGGAGCAGCCAAGCCAGCTTCTGTTGCATTGGAAGTTTCCTTTCGGATTTGCAAATCATAAAGGGTTCCAGGTGGTCCTTGTGGCAAATAATTTGTCAAGTTGTACTCCCCATTTCTAGGCTGCAATTCTGCGGCCATGAAATTACACAACTGTGGCTGAGCAAATTTTACATCATCTGTATCCATATCAGAATTTCCAACAGCAACTGGTGTAGATGGGATGGGGCATTCAGTTACTAGTACAGTCCTTCCAAATAGCTTAACACTTCTCGTTGATGTTTCCTTGACAAAACCCTCTTCAGAAGAGACATTTTCTTCAGGAAACAATTCGAGTTTCTTCACCTTTAAGAAAATAAAAGGAGTATGCAAAATACCTGGTTAGTTTCAACTTTTTCTTAGATTACTAGAAATTGAAGAATTTGATTGTCAAACACACGGTCGTTACCTTCACAGATTGCTCATTATGAGCTTCAGCTGTTGGAGGGGCAAGTGATGCGGACCCATTGTCTTCAGAAGTCGAGTTGGGTTCACAAATTGTGAAGTCAGATGGATGAGAACCATCAACACATGAAACTGGTGATGAGCTTCGATTTGATGTATTTGAATCACTAGAACCAATAACATCGGAACCAACTGCAGATAATACTGATGTTGGAGATTGGTTTTCTTGTTCCAAAATTGAAAAGTTTCGTGATGACGACAGCATAAGCTGCTGCGCTGGTATCGAGAGTTCCTTATTAAGTGGATGCACCATTTTGCGAGGGTAAGGATGCATCGGTTTACGTTTCGGACGAGGAGGGGGGATCTCGATTGGTTCTGCTGCACTTGCATATCTGCTACCTTCTCGCACCACCTATACAAAACACAGCGGATTAAGAACCCTGTAAAAACTTACAAGTGAACCCTTTTAACATCCTTTGCACGCGTTAGGGTCACTACAAAAAGATCCAACTTACATTATTAGAGGGCACATAGATATTACGGAAGAAAATGGAAACTGGTATTAGAGACCTTAGAGAAGAACTTCTGAGCATGGCTTCGAATCTGAACTGCAGTCTTAGTTCCTATGTGTTCTGCAACGAAGACAGAACAATACCAAACCCGTAAGTCGATGAAATTAATAAGCTCAACAAATACAATATATATATCCCAACCATACCTTCAATCTGCCTCCAAGCTCGGCCATAAAGCTTTAGAGCTTCAAGGAACTTTTTATGCTCCTCTTCTGTCCATCTTTCTCTTTGTTTCGTAATCGTATAAGGTTTTCGGACCTGATAAAAGATGAACCAGACCGATATGGAATCAATTAACCCAAGGTTAGATCAGATCCTCGCATGCTAGACATAATCATAAGTAAAATGTTATAGAATTAAACCTTTAGCGAGTAGTCATTCCCGCAGCTAACTTGCTCCTTCAGCTGACCACCAGAAACATTATTCAGGCCAGAATTCATCGACATTACGTTACCTGCTGGAAGAACTGTAGTGGATCGATTTCCTCTATTATTATCCTGAAAAACATACAAAACCACATTTGGTTTATAATTACGCAAATCACTCTTTTTACTCTATGGATCAAAGGCAATTAACAAAAATGCTCTCAAGTTTACAATTCAATTAATACTTCGTTAGACTCATAATATGGGACTTTATTAGACTCTAAACTGAGGAAATCTAAGAAACTGAACAAATCAAGAGTATCATATGCTACAAAACCAAACTTCCCTGAAGAAATCTAGACCAGATATTCTCGCAATTGCCAAAAAAGATAAGTGGTTACCAAAAAGGGAAGCCACCACCAGCTACTTCCTTTCCTGCTTTTTATATTCCCAATAAATAGTGCTGTTGGATGATCATACGGTTCTGGTTTAAAAACATGTTTAGATCTATTTTCTTTTCTTCCTTAACAATCAAATTACCTCTATAATCTTAAGTTGAAGAATGAAAACCCAGAAACTTTTAAAGGAAATGAAAAACATTCTGAAAATATGAAAGCCATATAAGAGATACCTACCTGAACAGCCATAGCAGCAGAGACTGTCAATCCTAAAACGATATAAGATCTCCTTCAATAAAAAAAACAGAGCTTTTCCTTGGCGGCTATTTCCTTTCAAAGCTACAAATGCTACAAAGCCTTTCTTTCTGTGTTGCTTGCTAAGGTCATGGCTGAACCAACTAGTCATCAATCTTTAGTCTCTGGTTTTATTTATACTTTCTGAATCTTCGTTACTTACCTTCCTCAAATCAATGAATCAATCAATTAACGGATACAGTACACAAATCACCCTGATCCAAACTGAGATTGAAACTCAACAAGAAAAGAAACTGAAACTGAAACTGGAGACAGAAGAAGAAGAAGAAGAAGAAATTGAATAGAGAACAGAGAGGGAGAAGTGAAAAGAAAAGGAAACAAGTAATAAGGAACAACGGAGCAGAAGCAGAAGTTCTTAATTGGCTTTTTAGATAAAAGAGAAGAAAAATAAAAAAGCAAGTGAAGAAGAAAGGAGAGAACGCCACATCAGAGGGAAATTACTTTTTCAGTTTTAAATTTAAAGAAAAAAGAAAATAGAAATCTGGAGAATTCTATGGAATCTTGTGGCTAACGTCGAAAGACATTTCTTACACGTGGCATTTATTTGTCTCTCTCTCTCTCTCCTCCGCTTTTTATTATGCAGCGTGATTAATTCGGTGGGAGAAATTGAGGAACTACCGGAGATATATCTAAATATATTTATATATTATTTCTTATTAAAATTTTAAGTTTTCTACGCTACTTTATACTCGCGACTACTAGTATTCTTTCTCTCACTTCTCTAGTTGCCACTATTCTTCTGCCACGTTGCATTCTGTTAGGTTTTTGTTTTATTATTTATTTTTGTGGTTCCCTTTTTTTACTTAGCAATAGCGGATATAACTTTGAAAAAACAATTATGCAATTATAATATGTTTAAATAATTTCTGCACGTTTATTAACTAAATTGTAAGTTAATTCAAATATTTATAATTTTCAAATTTAAAACCGTGCGTGTTTTTTCCATTTTTACTACTCATGTTTCTTGTGGCAATTGTTGTTCGCTTAAAATATTTTAGATAATATAAATGATCAACTAACATTAAAGAAGTGAAATTTCAATTTAATTAGTGTTTAGATAATAATGAATATAAAATAAATAGAAATTAGACCTGATAAAAGTATGCACTTAAGAAAAGTAAAATATTAAAATCAGTAAAACTATTTTCTATGATTCAGATATAAGATTAAGTAAGATGTACACAAATTGCTAGAGTTTAATTAATTTATTATAAAAATGAAAATCCTATAGTTTATACCTATTTATTTAAACAAAATCCATAATATTAAATTTGAATATAATTGTTAAGCACTTCAACTCATGCATTTTGAACTTTATAGTAATAATTAAATGCCTTATAATCATTTTAAATTTTTCAAATTTTTTTTTAAAATACTCAATATTTAATAATTTCATTGCAAGTGTTATTATTTTATTATTATAATAATTTTGGATTGGAAGGGTAGTATACATACAACTAGGAGAAGTTGATAACATGTATCAATGAGTTCTATAAAAAAAAGATAATTATTTTCTTAAAATTAAGTTATTGATATTTTTGTGACAAGTGAAAAGCTAATATATCTATTAGTAGATAAATAAAATACCATAATAACGAGAGAAAATATAAGTCAAGAGTTGTGGATCAGAAAAAAGAACATGAGAAAGATGACAATATAGAGAGAGAAAGAGAGACATAATTTATTATTACTATTTTTCATTTAATTTAAAAATATAAAAGAAAATATTTTCTTACGTTTCTATCAGGTGGTTGTTATTGCATTTTTTTTGCCACATGTATATAAGAGAATGTAGAGAGAGAAATGGTTAGGATTTTGATTGCTCTAGGCCCCTCATTTCTGGTTAGTCTCTCACTATTTTTTTATTCTTAGAAAATTATGGCCACATGTTTTTCCCTTTTTTCTCTAGCTCTTTTAATGTTTTTTCTAGATGTAAGATATGATACAGTAAGAACGGCCTCATTGGAGTGTAATAAACTCTTTTTTTATTAATTAAATCATAAGATGAGTTTTTGGGTAATTTAAGTATAGGGGGATAATTATAAAAATATGGATTTTGATTCTTATCCTACAATAATATCAAATAATCTTAAATATTTTTTAAAAAATAATAATAACTTTTTTGAAAAATAATTATTTTTCATAATAAAGTTATAATAAATATTAATATATATCAAATGTAAAATAAATTTTTCTAAAAGTACAATTTTCATAAATATTTTGATAATTTTTCAACAAATATATTTTTGAAAAATTTTAAATTACTCTATAATTTGTCCATCAAATATGAATTGCATAATGCCAATTGCATTTTGGACCTAGGTTACTATTCACTGTGAATAGTATGCAGGCGGGACCCGCTTCCCCAATTAGCCAATTCTGTGTATTTTGTACTTACAGAATACATTCCGCTGTTACCTTATGCAAGGCACATCTCGTGGTATTCCGAATGCCACATTTGTAGGTTCACCACGCTGTGGGGCCGCCAAACACTAGTAGGACCCGCCTCCTACTATCATTCGTTTTAAGGCATTCTGTACACACAGAACACGCCTCATTCACTGCCTCACTTAAGGCAAAATACTTGGTATGCTATTTACCACTTTCCGGGCCCTTTTGTGCTGTGGGGCCCACAGGGCTACTATTCATCTAAATAGTACCCAGGCGGGCCCACCGCCCGAATTCACTAACTTAAGTGTTCTCGACGTGTAGAACACATTTCCGTTAGTGCCTACGCGAGACACGACCCACGGCATCCCGTATGCCTCATTTTAGCCTTAATGGGCCTATTGGGCCTAAATTGGGCCCATTAACCAAAACTCGATGTTCGGGGCCGAATTTGAGAAAACTTATAACTGCAAAGTTTCTCGAAATGCCGTTTGCACTTTCCTAGACATATGGTACGCATCCCATTCCGCCCGTACGAAGTGGAGTGCATAGGTCAAAAACGCAACGTGCGTAGCGCATAGCCCTATAGGCTACGCACGTTGCATAGTAAAGACGTTTGGTCGGGAGCCCTTTCGGGATCGAATTTGGAAAAACTTTATTCTACAAAGTTGTTCCTCACGTCGAATAACGCTTATACGCTTCGCGGTGCATCCCGGAAGTGACCACAGTGGGCCTTACGCAAGGGTTTCCGAACTATATGCGCGCGCATATAGGCCTATGTGCGCAGCATATAGGCTATGTGCTGCGTACATAGGTGTAGGATTTTTCAAATCCGGGCCAAAATTACAAAATTGCCACGCCCAAAAATTACTCTATAAATATAGAGCTCGGGGTAACATTTTAGGGATCCGGAAAATTGCCTTTGGCAAGGCCAAACTCTGCAAAAATCACTCCAAAAATTAATTAAACACTTAATTAATTTTTCCTAAGGATTTAAAGACTAATTAACCCTAGTTAGGCTCCCTAAGCTTGGAAACAAGGAAGATAAAGAAGGAAAAGCTGCTGGAACAAGGTAAATCCTCCTATTTTTCCATTTTTCCTTCGTTTTCTTCTGATTTTCGGGTCTATATGCTGCGCATATAGACCTATGTGCACCACATGTAGCACATGTGTGGCACACATAGGCCTATATGCTGCACATATAGGCCCCGGTTTTCAAAGAAACTCACGTTTTTACTCCGGTTTTCTCCAGTTTCTTTTCCGATCTGGCCATTTTAGGGTCATTCAAGGCTTTTCCATGCCTTGGGTGCCCTAGATCTGCCTTAAAACTTGCTGGATCTAAAATAATTTTAACTCAAAAATTATTTTTCATGATTTGGATGCAAATCCTCGAGCAAAAATTTGGTTTTGGGTCCGATCTACCTAGATCGGGGCCAGATCTAGGGTTTCTGCTAAAAGAATTTCGGTTTTCTTTCGGTTTTCAAAGCTATGTGCACCACACATGGCTCTATGTGCGCCACATGTCCCTCATGTGTGGCGCACATAGATCTATGTGCAACGCACATAGATCCCGGTTTTCACAGAAAAGCCCTATTTCAACCCGAACCGCTCCCGAAACACTTCAGTTTTGAATTTTCCAGTGACTCCAGTAGCTAGATCGTGCACTTGGGGTTCTAGATCTATCATAAATTATCCAGATCTACCTGGTTTTAGCCTTAAAA
>CANYBF012136322.1:0-14381 GCA_948192965.1 Dalechampia spathulata
GTTTTCCAGAACCATCCTTCTCTTGCTTCCTTCCACGTTCCTGACCACCCTTAATGTATAAACTGTCAGCTTGAGGAGAAATCTCACCTGCATTCTGCTTTCGCTGATTGTGAGCCAATAAAGCTGCAGTAATCTCCTCAACTTTGATTGTTTCTTTCCCATACGTAAGGGTTGTTACCATATGCTCGTAAGAAGAAGGCAATGAACACAACAGAATAATTGCCCTGTCACTCCGCTCCGTTCGCTCGTTTCGCTACGCTCCACTCGCTCTCTCCACTCCGCTCCGACATCTGCCCCTTAATCAGTATATGAGCTATACCTAACACATAGCCAGTGCATAGCAGCAAGATATTATGATTGTGATCGGCGATCGACCACGTTTACCACAGAGTACAGATGATGAATTCCAATACAATTTATTGGTGCCATCAAACTCCTACTTCTTGATATGGTCCTATCAATTCTTACAAATATATGTACTATACAGCCCCAGATCCTTCTCGAATGCCCCTATTCCTTCCTTCTCCTCCTTACAAGACAAGCTTAATTTTGCATTAATGGCGTATAATGGACTGTGAGAAGGTTCTGGCTCACCTACCCTCATGGGGATCGAAGAAAGAGTTAATTCACATGAATGTCATGTTAATGAATTAAACTTCACTACTTGGATAGCTGAATTGAATTTCTTCTGTGTCAGTCCTTCAACAAGCAACGATTCCCATTGAATCTGCCATCAGGAACTCAATTCCTGAAATCACGTCATCATGTAACGTGTTTCTGATTCCAATTCATGAAATCATGCACACTAATAAGTGTCTTAAGTCATGCGTATACACACATCTCGAATGAATTTGCAAATTTACTATTATTCTTTCAGCAGTTTAATATAATAACTTTTTCATCGATCAACAATTGAGTAAGCATTCTATTTTATTTGGGAAAATTTTGATGAAAGGAAGGAAAATAAGGAAAGAAAATAAAGGAGGGAAGAAAATTTTACTTTAATTCCATGGAAGAAAAAAAAAATAAGGAAGGAAAGAAAAATATAAATGAAATAAAAGTGAAAATCATTTTCCATCCAAATTAAAAGGATTGAAATAGGTGAAAAATAAATATTATTTTTCTTTCTTCCTTTATTTTTCTTTCATTATCAAATAAGTAAATTTACTACTATTCTTCTCATATTTTACCTTCATATTTTCTTTCCTCCCTTATTTTACACCTTCCCAAACAAAGGATTATGAATCCTCAAAACGCCATGTCTGTGTACACACACATTGACCTTGTAAATCCAGTCCAGGTGATGAATCTGCAAAAGAATTTCCTCAAGTCCCTCCTGCATCTTGGGAAATTACTATTCTAGCCCCTACACAAGAAATTCCTCTGTTGGTGAGAATACTAACCCAATCCACTGCGAAAATAATGGCTCCTCGGAGATAGCATACAGAGGCAATTGGCAAGAAAGTGGCTGCTGCAGTGTTCCTCTATCAACGTGGGTAATGGACCAGTATCAGGATAATGAAGGCAATCCATATCCATTGCGTCACCGAAAATATTATGCTGATACCAAAAATTGTTACTTTCTGTAAGCTTTTTCCTGTGAGTTGATGCAACCCAATAAATATACAATCATGGAGGCCACCTCGTCTCTTGTGCCAAACATAGAGCCGTCTGGACATCCGTGCCAATCCAATCCCCCCTGCGTCATCCCTATCTGAATACGTCCCACCGTCAGATTAGGCCATGTGTTGCTACATCCCGGTGGTCTCCTCCACGTCAGAATACGTCCCTCCACGTGTCAACCAGATGTTTCGTGATGTCCCTGCTTGATCCTCGACTCGCCATTGGATTAAACTTTCCTGGCCTTATCAGCGACTAGTATTTTGCTACGCAGCCAAAAGTAGTATTAATACGACAGACCGGAGCTATAAAACGGCAAGAAGTTAGCATCTTTCTACCGCCTCCATTTCATTCCGATCTGTTCTGATATTGTATCTGCAAAGGCAAATGGCGGAATCCGATGTGAAAGCACCAATACAAATGGTACGGTCATTAACAAACCGATTTTTTTCATTTTTCTGCCGTTGGTGCTTATTTTTTATTGATTTCTTTTGTGCAATCTCCTTCTGCTTTGAAGGTGCAAGATAACGATAAACAACTAAAACACTTGAACTTTGTTCGAGTGGCGGCGATCTACGTTTTGGTATGTTTCTCAAGCATATACGAATATGCGAAAGAAAACTCCGGTCCTCTAAAAACCGGCGTCGAAAGCGTCGAAGGAGCCGTCAGAACTGTTATCGGTCCGGTTTATGAGAAGTTCCATGACGTTCCTTTTGAACTTGTCAAATTCATCGATGACAAGGTACCTTTCTCGCTTCTCACAACTGTGATACATGCAGTTACCACTACCGGCGTTAGAATGTTCGACGTAATGACGATGATCACATGCTATACAGGTTGACCACTCTTTGGGAGAGTTAGACAGGCACGTACCGTCGATACTGAAAGCAGCATCGAACCAAGCTAGAGCGGTGGCTTGTGAAGTTGAACGAGAAGGAGTGGTGGATGCGACGAAGAACATAGCAAAATCGGTGTATGCAAAGTATGAGCCAGCGGCTAGGAAGTTATACTGCAAGTATGAGCCGGTGGCTGAGCGTTATGCAGTGTGGATTTGGCGGTCGTTGAATCAGGTTCCTTTGTTTCCACAAGCGGCTCAGACTGCAGTGCCTACTGCAGCATATTGGTGTGAGAAGTACAATCAGGCTGTTCGCTACACGGCTGATAGAGGTTATCCGGCGGTGTCGTATTTGCCTTTAATTCCCATTGACAAGATAGCTAAGGTGTTTGATGCGCGTGGCGTTTCAGAAAATGGAGAAGCTGAGCAATGAAAGTTGCTTGGTTTGCTGTGTAATAATGCAAGGCCATTGTAACTTGGGGAGTTCATGAGGGCTCGTATTTGGGTTCCATTCAAGAATGGTTCTGGTTGCTGTTACTTGTTTCTGGATTTGATGGGCTTTTTGAAGGAGTAACTGATAATGCATATAGAATTAAATTGTCAAAAGTTCAAAACGAAGATAAATGAGTTCATAATGATGCAAAATCAAATTAACTTCAACATAAGCCCCCAAGTCCTGAAGAACACTGTCATGAATTCATCTCCTATTTGATGCATTTATCAGGTAAAATATAATATGAATCTCACAAGAGATTTATAGTCTACATGAAAGACAACTCATACTTATTGGAAACTAAACAAAGCTCAACATATTATCTAGTCTTTTGCGCAGAACAGGGTGACATAATAGCATTATTGGAAGAAAAAAAAAATACGGAAACTGAATCTAGTACATGTAGTTCTCACTAACACCTGGGCGGAGGCTTTTATAAATCGACATTGCTATTGGAAGAAGAGCCACCAGCGCAATCTGAAGCTGATCAGAGCTGCTTGTTCGAACTGATATTTGCCCGCTCATCTTGTTGTTCAACCCTGCACGAACAGCTATCTTAGATCCTCGACCAACTGAAAATTGCGATTGAAGGTTCGCCCCTAGTGCCAAGTCTCCTCTCCACTTCACCAAGGACAATCCAAGAGAGGACTGATCCTGCCCGATTGGATAATCTGCTTCCCTCAACCGTACCTCCAGGTTAGCTCCATATGCTGAATCTCCCTGAGAACGGACTGTTCCAGTGCTACCAACCAACATTAAGCGCTTTCCGAGTGCAATCTGATCCTCAAGTTTGAAACCGGGGGCCACATTTTGGCCCAGAAACGTAACAGACACCCCAGCTGCTGTCTTGTTCATTTTGAAGTTCTTGAACTTTGTCTCACCTCTGAGGACGTAGGCTAGCTGCTTCCCAACATTTTGAATGTCAAACCCTGCCATGCTCGATCCATTCTCCCCATGCTTAGCGGAGACTGACGAATCCAAATGAATGCTGAACTCTTTCTTATCTTTCGTCACTTGAACAGCGACTGTTGCCGGAAATCTATTAACAACAGCTAGACTGTGCTCCACATTAACGCCATCATACCCGCAGTCATGGTCCCAACCATGAGTGTCAAGAACTGGCCTTGCAAGAAACTGTGACGTTGGTTCCAAAAACCGGTACCTGTAAGCAGGATTATCACCATCAAATGAAGGTGGCAGGACCATGTCAGGTAATGGAACGGGCACAGAAGCTGGAGCTCCACTTTCTGGATCAGCCTCTTCTCCATTGTAACCATACTCCTCGGTAGGTACCTTTCCTTTCTTCTTGATCTCTCTCATTCTCCTTAGCTCCTCTTTCCATTGCTTTTTCTGAAGGAGCTTCACACGATAATCGTACTCCTCAAAATATGCTTTCTTCTGCTCCTTGCTGAGCTTAGCAAGCTGATTCTTTCTGAGGGGTTTGAATGGTGGGAGCTGGTCATACTCATCTTCTTCTTCTTCTTCATCAGAATCAGACAAGTCGGCCAAGTCAATATCAGAGTCAACACTATCACCCCCTTGGTCGGTAGCAAGTTTAGGGTGTGACCGGGATTGCAACAACCACGATAATAAATATGGCAGTGGAGGTGAACGAGAACGGAAGCCAAAAAGCTTCCGGTGGTCAAATGGATCCTGAGGCTTTGACAGAGAACTTGCTTCAGATAAAATCTTCATAGAAAAGCACAACATCAGCAACTGAGGTCTCCAAGTTTGACCATTAGGAAGCACCTTTTGACCATCTCTATTCTTCCGACAAGAAGGATGATTCTCCACAAGAGATACAGGATTCATCAGACTTGGATTCATCAACCTTAAATCTCCAACGGCTTGACCAATAGACTGCTGGACAACATGGGAACGTTGAGCAACAAACACTTCATAGCTCAAAGGGGAACCAGAAGGTCCATCTGGAGGCGCTGAAGCAGCATGGGTCAGAGTAACTACAGCATTTCGCCATATTGATGAACCAAGAGAGCTGGTGATGGTTCTCAACAACGGCAGATCATTAAGATCCCTAGTTTGACTATCAAGGCGGTCAACATAGAGGACAATGTCCGGAGGGCATTTCTTCATAAGCTTCTTGACTGAAGACAAAAGCTTGCGGTTTAACCCTTGTTCCGAACCAGAACACTTCAGACCTGGACAATCAATTACTTTGATCTTAATTCCATCAACCACGCCAGTTATTTCTCTAACAGAATTTGTGGCAGGTTGAAATGCATGGATCGGTGACTTCTCTTCGCCAAAAATAGAATTTATTGTAGCACTTTTGCCCACCCCACTTTTCCCGAGAACCAATATGTTAAGAGAAAAGTCCAAATCTTCTTTCCCTTCTGCTTCAAGTTGCACAGCTGTCCTCTTTGCAGCATCAAGGCTGAACAGTTGATTAGTTTGCCTCCCGGCAACAAGAGCCAAACGGTACAGAACCTGTGCTGCGATAGATTCTTCAGGAGAATGGCCAAGCCTGTGAATAAGCCTCAAAAATTTCACTCTTATCTGCTGCAACTTTTCCAGTTTCTTTTTCTCTTCTTCACTCAAACTGTTTTCAGAGTCTCCTCCAGGTGTGAGACTAGAAGAAGTAAACAGATTGGGACGATTTGTCCGTGAAGCAGGTTTTACAGGTCGAAGAGATGAACCCAAACCTGCAGGTCGTTCAACTGAGAAGAGCCTTGATCCATCTTGAGATGTCACAGTGACTGTGCCACCTTCTGAACCAGCACCAGTTGCTGCTTTCAGCAGAGCTGCCAAGGCAGCAGAATCAAACAACTCCTTCCCCTCACCTTCCTCATCAGTGTCCACTTCTTCATCAGAGTCGGTGACAATTTGACCATCAATTTCCTGCGGATGATCATGGGAACTTTCTGCACCAATGCCAGATTCTCTCTCCAACTCCTCCAAGAACTGCCTGGCAGCTTCAGAGCCACCAAAAACCATACCTTCATTCTCTCCATCTGTACCTGGTCCTTCATTCTCATTGTCTCCGCCCATAAGATTCTCCTTATTTTTAGCCTCTAATTCAACTTCCCCAGTTGTAACAGCACTTGATTCAGCAGATTCAGGCACAGCCTGTCTAGCTGGAACTTCATCTTCCAATTCTGGTTTCACATCACTTGTATCATGAGCAACATGTGTTTGTGACTCAGCATTTGTATCAACTGCCGGAGTTTCATCTCCATCCACTCCACCTACTTGATGATTATTCCCAGCATCTGATACATCATTAGCAGTTTTAACTACAGTCTCAAACACAGGCTCAATCTGTTTGATGCCTTCATTGGTACCTGGGTCTAATTCTTTATCCGGAGTCTCATTACTTTCATTCTTTTCATCGGTAACTTCCATCACATCCAGGCTCTCTTTTATGAACGAACCATTAATGTCCAAATTTTTACCCTCCCCCATGCCAGAAACATCTATTCCCTCTCCATTACACTCCATTTCTGCTGGTTCAGCCCTAACACCAATTACATCTTCAACATTCTTCTCAGATTCAGTGTCCTTAGCAACTGGTTCTTGTACATCGCTGCTAAACTTATCACAACCATTATGCAGAGGCACACTATCATCAACTTTAATTTCAGAGTCATCACTCCTTGGAAGACCTCCAACAAAAGCTACCCCTGACACTGGACCTGAAACATCAACATGTAAAGCTTCCACAATCGAGTCCCCTCCACCAGCAGTAACATTCTGTCCATTATCACCACTTCCATCTAACTTGACACCTTCCAATTCTGAAGTTGCAGTGTCAGGTTTTGCATGTACAGCCTCCACAACTGATTCCCCTTCACCAGTAGTAACTTTCTCACCATTACCATCACTTTCATCGAACTTTAAACCCTTAAATCCCAAAGTCCGATCGAACTTTAAACCCTTAAATCCCAAAGTCCCCGTATCAATTTTTTCATTCTCACCAACAAAAACCTCCTTCCCTTTATCACTCACAATTTCAGCCCAACTCGCCTTTAAACCCTTATTATTACTATTACCAATATCTTCGCCCTTACCCGATTCCCTCTCCTCTAAATCTCCAACCTTGGAATCCTCTACAACATTTTCATCATCATCATCATCATCATCGTAACGCAATACTTTCAATGGCGGGAATTCCTGAGGGTCAACAAAAGCCGAACCAGAAGCAAGAGGGGTCTTCTCGCCTACAAATGTCTTATCAGCATCCATTTCAAAATCCTCTTCACCACTCACAAACCCTCCATCATCACTACCACCACCAACACCACTACTAGTATTAATATCATTAACAACAGTATTATCATCAACCTCTAGGTTGAGATTCTTAACCGAATTATCAACAATTGAATCACTGGAAGAAGAAGATGAGGAAAACGAAGAAGAAGAAGATGAAGAAGGGGAACCTGGCTGTGAGTTAGAGACATGCGAAGCCGTTTCCGGTGCAAAACCACCCTTGGAATCCATATCAAGAAATGGCTATTTTCTAATCGAATTTTAGGGTTCAGGGTTAACAATCAAGAAGGTGATAATTGGATGGGGTTTTTGTGAGGAGAAAGGAGCTTCAGCTACTTGACATAGAAAAACAGCAAGATAAGGTTCCTGACGGACTCTTTTAGCAGCAATTTAATGGGCTTGTCCCTTTTATGGGCTTTTGCTTTCGGCCCATTTCTATATCTATTTCTTCCGAAATGACTTATATGCCCCTCTTCTCACCCGTCGTCAACCGTTTTCTGCTAAAATCCTGGAAGGATATAATTTGTAATTTCAGGACTTTTCAGGAATATCTCAACTTCTCTCATCCTAAAATATCCTTTCCGGAATTTTTTCCCCAATAATTATAAAATAAATATATTTCACTTTTATAATAATATAATATCGTATAAACATTTTTAAAAATTAGTTATTTTTATAATTTAATCATTTTTCAAATTTCCATTTTTTAATAACATATTTAAATCCATTTAATTTTTCAGAAAGGATAATAATACATTGATTAGTATATTTTTTTTAATTTCAAAAATATAAATGATTTTATTTAATATAACTATGAAAATATTAATTTTTTATTTTGAGAGCTAAAATTGAACTTATATGAATTTTATAGTTTTTTTTTGGTTTTTAATAATAATTTAATCTAAATTAAGACATTTTTATTAAAATTAATATTTTTAAATAAATAAATAAATAAATAAATATATATATATATATATATATATATATATATATATATATATATATATATCTCTCTCTCCAAAACATGCTTTTTAATTTCAAACAATAATCTCACACATATCTGAAAAAATATTTAAAATTAAAACTATATTTAAAACAGTAAATGTAAATTAAATAATTATCGATTTAACCAAAATAAAATATTTTAATTTTATATAATTATTTAATAAACATAGGTGACAAAAGAAAACTAAATAACGATCACTTTGAAGAATCACCATTTATAATAATAATAATAATAATAATTCTATAATAATCTTAATTAGCCCAAGTAATATAATTAAAATCATCACGGTTCTCGCGAAAAATCCTTTCTCTTGACGACGACGATAAGAAGATTAGGGTTTCGTTTGGGTTTTAGCAAGCACCTGGAAATATCTGGTTGAAGGTTAGGGATTAGGGTTTTGGCAATGCAGGGACCGGTAAAAATCGGATCTTTGCGGTGTCGTCTTATGTGGAGGGTACGTGTTTCTATTTGCTCCCTCTCCCTTGTCATCTAAAATGGTTGGCTCAAACTCCATGCTTCAGCCCTCATCTAATCCAATCCCGATCTTCACGCTATTCGATCACTTTCTTTCTTTTTTTAATAAGAAATATTATTTATCAAACAAATTAGGCCTCTGATGGCCCAATCATATAACGTTTAAGTTTCGGCCCATGGGCCTCGTTGCCTCTTTTAAAACATACTATTTAAATATTTTGAAGTTTTATAAAATTGGGTAAAAATATAATATAATATATTGGATCCATTTTAGATCATTTATATTTATTTAAAAACCGGTAAAAAATGAGTTACACTTGTAAGTTAAATTTTATGTTATTTGAATAAATTTAAATTAAAATTTTCAAATTTTTTGATATATATCAAGGTTAAATAAATTTAATCGATCTTTAAATTAGTTTAAAATTATCAATAAAGTATTATATTTTATTAATATTTATAATTTTATCTTAATAATTAAATTAAAATTTTTTTATATATCTATACTATTATAACTTTATAAATTATAAATTATATATTTAAAGTTGAATTTTTTGAATACGGTTACAAAATGTTTAATTTAAGTTTAATTTATTTATTAAAAAAACTTTATTAAAAATTGATATTATTAATATAAAAATAAAAGGCATGAATTTGGTTGAAGGAAAGAAGGGAAGGAGAAGAAAACGAAAAGGGCGGTGGACTTCCTCATTCAATATGTCTATGGGACTTTCAATCTTGATTCATTATAATAATAGATAATTAAAGAGATCAGAGTGCCGCTCGAAGTCGATCCTCGGAAAAGCAAAGATCGGCGCTACGCCTTTTCCTTTTTCCCGGTAAATAATTTCAAAATCTGAGTATTTTAGGGTTTTAGTACTGTTTTCTTTCCCTTGTTCTTCTTCTGTTCTTTGGACAATCTAACCGCAGGCTTTTGTTTTTCCTATATCTGAACTGAACATTGAATCGTCTGTCTCGACTGTTATATTTTCGATCCGAAGGTTTTCTCTTTTTTGTGTTTATTTACTTGCTTTGTTCTTTTCAATTTCTTGTTGTCTCAGGTTTTGGTTGATCGATTCGAGCCTGCTTTCTGTGTCCTAAATTATAAGAAAAATGGTAAGTTACTTTCATTCCATTGGATTTATTTTGTTGTTCGAAAATTACGTCTTTTCTATTTTTATTTTTTTAAAGAAAATGGTTAATTTTGTGTACGTTATTGATGGTTTTAATTTGCAGCTTCCTCTTTCTCTACTTAAGACTGCACAAGGCCACCCCATGGTAAGAACTTTGTCCTCCTTTTTTCGTTATTTTACCTGATTCTGGAACTTGCGCTGCTTTAGCGTTGTGGGACTTCTGTTTTGCCTTTTTTTGTGTTGGTGTTGCAGCTTGTAAATTCATGGGTGATTGTATGTTGTAACAGTTGGTGGAATTGAAAAATGGAGAGACTTACAATGGACATTTAGTTAATTGTGATACTTGGATGAACATCCATCTCCGTGAAGTTATCTGTACCTCTAAGGTATTCTTCCTGTTCTTTTTTTTTATTATTATTATTTTGACTAAGGATCTCCATGTGTGTTTGGATGTTAATGATGTTTAGTTGGTATTTAATGTAGGATGGAGATAGGTTTTGGAGAATGCCTGAATGCTATATACGTGGGAATACTATTAAGTATCTTAGAGTTCCTGATGAGGTAACTGCTCATTGCAATGGAGTTTTTTCTCTCATGTTTTTAGATAACAAAAGGATGGGTGCTAGCATGAGCATTATAAATAGGTGCTCTAGCAGCCAAACTCAAGCAAAGCCTTTTTGAAGATTTTTCTGATAGCAAAAGGAAAAATGTGCACTGTGAACCTAATCTTACTGATAATAGGATTCTTATAAAGCTTTAGCTTGAGAGCTGGCCTTACTTTTCCATTTTGTTAATGTAAGTCTGGTTTTTCATTTTGATAGAATAGGTGTTTTCTTCAGTTGGGCACTCTTCTTTGAAAATTAATGAATGTTCGATCAGGGGGGTTTCCATCTTAGTCCTGATGGTTAATTAATCAGTTGTGATGGCTCAGAAACATATTGACTTTCTGTTATGCTTCGAGAAAATAGCCAGTTCCTTTTTTATAGTTCTGAGAAAAGAAACCTAAAGTCAGAATGTGGATGAATTTGATTTTATATATAATCCTAATATCCACTCTTCATCCCATTGTATTAAGAATGGTAAATAAATTGAAAGACATGTATGCTTTCTTCTTTATTGAATTCTTTTAACCTTAGAATTGACAGTAGATGCCTGCTTAAAATTTGCAGAACTAGTTAAGATATTGTCTATCACATGCAAGATTTCTGTGATGTTACTCATCTTGGCGTGTAGGTCTCAAATTTGGTACAATTGTAATATCAGTTCTTGCATATTTTGATGTTGATATCGCATTTTGAGCCATGCTTCTTTAGATGTTTTATGAGCTCCATTAATCTTTATGCAACTTATCCTACTCACTCGATACAATAATTTTCATGTTTCAGGTGATTGATAAAGTTCAAGAAGAATCAAAGAACCGCTCAGGTATTTATGTTGCTCACCGATATCCAATCATCTGTAATGTTATTGATCTGAAATAGGAAAGAACATCTAAATTCGAATTATTTGTGGTACCATTATCCATTGGATTAAGATACCTCAGTTATCCGTGTATGTATCCTTACGTTGATTATGGGTGCTCCACCTTTTCTTTTCATTATTTTCCTCCCTCCATACATTTCTATGCATTCACAAAAGCAACACCCAGGATTTTGGTGGTTAATTTGTTCAATTGAATTTTTCAGACCGGAAGCCACCAGGCTTAGGCCGTGGAAGAGGAAGAGGTAGAGAAGATGGTGGAAGGCCTGCGAAAGGAATTGGACGTGGTCTGGATGATGGAAGTGCTAAGGCTGCCGGTGGAGGGCGTGGTAGGGGTGGTTCAGGCGGAAAGCCAGGTGGAAACAGAGGTATACAAGTTATTCATTGGTAGGGAATATGCTAAGTATGGATGATGTACATCTTACTCCTTATGTTGACAGGTGCAGGGCGAGGCAGGGGTTGATGATACAAAGAGAGATGGTGTACCTAATCAATTGGGGCCCTGGTTGCTGCTTTTAGAGGCATTATGCGCCCATCTTTTATGTGAAATTGGTCGGCTTAAATTCTTCATCAAATGGCTGCTGCTTTTTTATTATTATTATTATTGTTCAAATGAAGGTGATATTAGAAAAATTATTCAACTCAACCGATATTTGCTTTGTATCGGGACTCTTCCCTCGTCAACTTCTTTATTCACCAACCTGGTGGTGAGTTTTGAGTTTATTCCATCTTTGAGGCTTTGCTGTCATTAGTGATTAATTCGAATGCATTGTTTCTAACATGTATTCCATTCGATTAGTCTTGTTAGGCAATTTGTTTCAGATCAACTGACAATGATTACCATGCAGGAAATTTCATCATTTATGCCAAAAATAAGAAAACTCAGGAGGTGAGTTAATTCTAGGATTCTCAATTTGATTTCATAAATAATAGCAGTAAGTAATTTACATCATCTGGGACCAAAAACAAGATTCACTATTTCAGCAGGAAAATTGGGAATAAATCAGAAAAACACAACACTAATTGCTCAAAAAAAAAAAAAAAGATAAATCAAAGAGCGTACAACTAATATGGATGATGCCTAGTTTTCTTACGAGATGTGGATGATCTCATAATCAAGGCGCTCGACATCCAAGATCGATTTACCTCGGTGGAATTATCGGATAACCAACAGCATAAACGGCCATCTTCGCCACCGGTCCATCCAAAAATTCCTCGAGATTCGGAAGGTCCATTCTTCAAGTTTGACATGGGCAATATGCTCCTCACAACACCTAAATGGCCGTCCCCAAGAATTGCTTCTGGAGATCCCATCGTTCCCTTCCTGTGATTTACAGGAAAATAGCCGAGGGCACCACTGTTGGTGCCGCCAATCACCCATAAACTTTCACCTTCTCCTGGGTAATGGCAATCAACAAAATAATCAACCTGCCAAGTACCAGAAATTTTGAGTTTCTACAAATTGACGTTCTTTTTTTTCTTTTTTTTTTTTTGTTATCTATTTGTAGTTGCAAGGAAACTTGGCAACTCTTAAAATCAGGCAGCTGAACCAACTTGTGGAAGAACCAATTTTGCAATTGCAGCCGTTTCTCCTCTTATAAATTCAACAGAACCTCTTACCGATTTTATGGAAATTACATTTGTACGAGGAGAAAATTAAATTATTGTTTTGTGGGGAAAAAAACATGAAAAATATAAAAAGATTGAATAGAAGGATAATAACGCACATGATCTAATGCCCAATTGTCAGATGCCATTGTGCGGGCTTCCTGTATGTCTGCTTCATTTCTTCCGTCACTCCAGTCCCAAATGCTGGAATTTATTTTCCGATGTGTACAATTTAAAAAAGAAATAAAAGATACGTTGTAGGTGGAATCAGTGCAAACGCTGTATTTTTATAGAAATTACGAGTACATGTACTATTATGGTATAGATTCCTGTACCCAGTAACAGAATAAAAAGCAAATCTTGCAGCGTAGAAAGATGCTGACTGATACCTTAAACTTTCGATATGTGTCAAACACCAGAGCTTTTGATAGTTTTCCCCAAAAAATCCCACCTTACCGATTGAAGTTCCCACATTAATTACCTGCAAGAATTTAACAACTCATTTGAACACATTTCAGAAAAGGAATGAGAAACAACAAGTCAATAAGTCGAGGCATTTTACAGTCTTCTCTTTTTCCTTTTTTTTTTTTGGTGAAGCCAAGAATAGAAGTTTATTGCATAGAAGAAAAGAATTACAACACTATAACTTGTCGGAAGCAGCAAGGACAACAGAACTGCTCAACACGCTCTTCCGTACAAGTTCAATTTAATTTCAACCATCTTAATGCCATGCACAACTCTATTAACATCATAATTTTGATTAGCAAAGTGCACATCATTCCTCTCCTTACAAATATAATATACAGTTGCTAAGAGGCAATTCCTGAAAAATCTGCTAATAAAAAAATCCTGCACTTTCATTAGCGAAGTGCACATCATTCCTGCAAAATCTGCTAAGGCTTTTGTCTCCAGTTTTCCTGCTAAAGGAACTAACTATTTGGCTCCATGTGACACACCTACCCATACCGCAAGCATAAAAAAATCCGATTGCATACATCTTTAGCAAACAATCATAAAAGAATTTTAAAGTTGTGAACTTGAGAGTCTATTGATAAGATAACCTTCTCAAATTAGCAAGGAATGTGACAAATGACTGATGGAAATACTGAAACGAAAGATGTTGAGACCATACAGTGAAAACCATAAGGACAGGGCCAGAGAACTGCTTGATCAAAAGGGAATACCAGGTATAGAGAACAATGTAACCATGCCCCAATGTCAATTACAGCCTTACTTACCCTCCAAGCAAAGTCCCATAATTGACAGGGAAGGAATTCCATGACATGGAACTGTTTGGATTTTGGTTGTTCAATAACTGAGAAGAAACAATTTATACAATGTTTGTTACACCCACATTAGAGACCATAGGAGTATACGTAGATACGTATCTAGGGATGTATGTGCATGTGTACATGTGTATATGATTACCGAGGGGTGTACGTAGGTGCATTGCAATGTGTGGATTTACATTGTGTTATATGCGTATGAGGACGATTGTATGCCTAT
>CANYBF012137439.1:0-17679 GCA_948192965.1 Dalechampia spathulata
TTTATGAGTTATGATAATGTATATCATGGTATTCATATTAATTGATTTATGATAATATATATAATTATTGAGATGATATTATTATATATAAAATAATGATAGTAATAAATAATTTTAGATAATGAAATTGAAGTAAAAATCCTTAATAATAGTAAAGATAATTATTAATGATATTATTTTATGACATATTGATTGATATACATGTAAATGCCATATGATTGGTAGATATGATAATTGTTTAATTAATTTATTGTCATGAAAATTTTATGTTGTTAAAATTATATTTTTATGAAGTATTTTATTATTATAATATTTATAATAATAATAACATATGATATTATGATGATTAAAGTCAATTGAAATTTTATTATTGATAAAAGTTATGATTAGTACTTATTATTATAGAATAAATTAATTGTTATTATAATGATTTTTATAATAAGGTCATTTTTTTTATTATGATATAATCAAATTAAATTATGGTTAATGATTGGTAGTTATAGAACAAATATGAAATGATGTACATGATATAATATGATATATTAATCTAAGAAATAAGATTAATATTTACATATTTATAAATACAATGATAGTATGGAAATTGTTTAAAGGGGGAATAATTATTTATTTATATGACGATAATAAATTATGAGAAGAATTATGCAAGATGGTTTATTCAGATGCATATGATTATAACTTGACATTTAAAAATATTAATTAATGTCATGAATTAAATATATAAGGAAGGAAGTAAAATTTATATGATAGAATGATTATTATTATATTTAATAATATCGATTGAATATGATGAGTTGTGTATAGTATTATATTTTGATGAATTTATAATATGATTTTATATATTATAAAATACATATCATGCAATAAATTATGTAAGTTAGAAAATATAAATATGAAATAATTTTATGTAGTTATAATAATAGAAATTAAGACATAAAAAGAGGTTTGAAGGTTCAACCCGTGCTAGAACATGTTATTGTATCAAAATGGTATCAGTGACTGATTAATAGTGAAAAATAATAAAATAAATAATGTATAAATTACTATAATTATAATATATAATTATTTAAATGAGCTACTCAATTTATGTTGTGATAAGTTTATTGTAAATGATTCATGATGAAAATTGATGATGGCTTATTCTGTCATGGTATTCTAATTAATATTATTGAATATGTATTATGGATGCTATATCTCATGGATGATGAATGATACATTATTATGGAGCTTATCTATGTTCATTATAGCATCAAACTTAAAGTATACATATCATGTCATTAAACATCAGTGGACATATGCATAATCATGACATGACATGGAGAAATAAGGAAGGAGAAAAAAGAGCAAAAGTGAGGAAATGATAAATGAAAAAGGTACTCGGGCTTTATGAAATGAATTCCTATGGGAAATAAAAGGAAAGTCATAAAATAAATGTGAAATGGGTTCCAGTTTGTTGAAACACAGAAATGAAATGAAATGTAGACCCAGTACCAGGAATGTATATACTATGACTGGCCAGAATGTGAAAAAGGCAATTTTTATGAAAAGAATTGATACAGGAAAATAAGAGAGAGAATGCATGACACGAATGCATTCTCACAAATAACATTTCTCATTCATGCATTATGAAATACATGAATAAATGATATATACACATGATGATAAAGTGATGAAGGCATAATAATTGTATTCTTATAAGTATTACATTGAATAATGATTTATGGTATGACTTAATGGATTATGTTAATGATGCATTTAAAATAGTTATTGTTATTTCTAATATGATAATTATAATTATATAATAAAAGTAGTGGAATATAGATATTAGTTCTTATGCCCATAGACGATGATAAAATGATGAATTATGAGGTCATTAATTAATGCCATTTATATTAAATGTTAATTGAGAAAAATAATTCACTTTATTAATTATGCTATGAATTATTAATGGAAGAAATATGTAATAAAATGAAAGATGATATTTATGAATACCTGCAAGATTTTATTATATTTTAAAATATTTATGGAAGTGATGATATTGGTTTGTACATGTGTTTGAGTAAATTAGATTATTGGGAAAATTATGGTAGAATAATGATGATTTATTGAAAAAAAATAAAAAATAATAAAAAAATAAAAAATGTTATAAACAAAATTAATAAAGTATCGATGTAGATGATCAATGATATGAATATTTTAGAGAACAAATAAAAGTATATAAGTCTGAAATGTTCAGAAAAATAATTTATAAGATTATATGGTGATGTTACTATTAAGATGAATTGGATTACGTGGATTATTATTGTTCATGATATGTTTTTGATAATATTTCCTAAGTTACGTTGTTTAAGCACCATTGAGTAATATACTCAGCGTTCGTCATTTGATGAACGCAGGTTAACAGACGGTTGGAGTGCACGAATTCCAAAGCACCTTTTGAGCAGGACTCACTTGATGACAAGGAATTGATCCAAGTTAAAATATTTAAATAAATAAATGAAGTAATTAAAAGTAATGTTTAAGAGTAGTAAATGCAATATGTAATGTAAGGTTATTATTCCACAATTGAATAAGTAGTAAATATTTTACGTATATATAAAAAAATTTTTTTTTTTTGCATCCTTTGTAGAGTAATTAATGGTTTCAATTGTTTGGTGATTATTAATTATTCTACAGGAGCATGTTGCACCTCAGAAAGGCATGACAATTAATAATCCAAATCATTATTTGAACTAAAATTGACTTTATGAAGTCATCTTTTTTTTTTTCATTTTTTTTAAAGATACAAAACATTACGGGTTTGGATAAGACTTCAGAATGCTTTTTCATCTTTTTTTCTTTTTTAATTGATATATAAATTGATATAGACAAAAGTTTTTTAGTAAAATGAGGAAGACGACACATTGAAAATAGTGGGGATAGCTCAGCTGGTACAGTAAAGGACTAAAAATCCTTATGTCACCAGTTCAAATTTGGTTCCTAGCACATGATTCCTTTATGTATGAGTATCTATTTTACAATCTATTCTACAGCTTATATCAATTAATTGATATAGAGATTGACATACATATTCATTAATAGTATAGATCATGATATATACTTAGCTTATCCATCTAGATGTCTGGAGATATAGCCTTTTTATTTTTTAGATGAGTAAAGCATTTATGTTATAAAAAATATGTAAAAAAAATTAGATTTTATTTCCTCTTCTTTTATTTTTATTGATTTGTTCATAATGTGTTTCCTCTCAATCAAAAAGAATGTTAATACTTTATATAAACTCGAAAGGTTAAGCTAACTTTAGTTAGTTATTAGTTAAAAGACCTAAAAAGTCTAGTTGATAGGAGTTGAGGGGTGAAAATATCCAAGATTTGACTCAGATACAACATAAATAGAATCCAAATCTCTTTCATTTTTTTGTATTTTGTATTTTATTTCATATTCTTTTTCTATTTCTTCATTCCCTCCTATGTTATGTGACTTTTTAGAGCTCAGCTAAGGGATGTGCACGGTTCAAAAGTTCATGATGCAGAATTCGTTTAGTTCATCATATTAGCTTGACTTGTCAAAAATCAATATCTTCAAAATTTGAGAATTCAATGAATCCCTAATTATAATATTTTATTTTTTTATTTAGTCTACCTATAATAATATGTAATAAGAATGAAACTTCAATGACTCCGTTGATCTATAAGAGAGCGAATAGATATTCTGTAAATATTTGTAGTTGGAAGACTGAAGATTAGTTTCTTATTATTCAATAAGCATCTTGTATTTCATAAAAATTGGGAGTAATATAATGTTTATGTAAAGGCCACCCTATCCAACTTTCCAACATTAAGATACGTTTCATGCGAGGATGATTATCATAAAAGATTCCCAACATATCATAAGATTCCCTTTCTTGAAAATCCACACTTTTCCAAACCCAAAAAATAGATAAAATTCTAGGATTCTTCCTTGGTGCAAATACCTTTATACATACTTCTTCTAGTTGATCTATACCATACTTTATTCTCATAAGATGGTATACGCTAGCTAACAGCTTGCCCGATGCTACATCATAGGCACATTACAACCGCAGATAATTGTAACCATATACATATAAAATGACAATAATAGAATGCCAATCTACAGACTTTATTTGTAAAGTCTCTATTCCTTGGTAATCAAAACCCAAAGATCTATGAACTAGTCCGTGTTTGACTAGCCAAGCAAACAAATGACCCTCCATCTTTTTTATCCCTCCTGCATTTTTAGTTGTATAATAATTATAATAATTTATTTTTATAATTATTTTTTATAATAATTTTAATAATTTAATAGTTCTAATTCATTTTTATATAATATACGTATTTCATATTCACGATGAAATTTATGAAGATTGGTTTACCTTTTTTTGTATTCTATACAAATGAACTCTTCCTCTAATTTACTAATTCGGGGGACCTTTTATTATACTTGGAAAATGTTTTAGAAGGGATCTTTGAAGTAGACTTAGACGACGATGGATAGAGTAATCCTTGATCATAATTTCTAGTATGAATAGCGGGTTCAATATTAAACTTGTGATTTGTAGTAAAACACCGATTCCCCGGTTGAGACCTAATTTGATGTCATAAATCTCTCGAGATAGTTTTTTATGAAGTTTTGTTATAGCATCTATAACTGCCTCAGGTTTAGGTGGACAGCCCGGCAAATAGACATCTACATGAATTAACTTATGAACTCCCTGAATAGTACTATAAGAATCGGTACTGAACATCCCTCCTGTAATTGTACAGGCCCCCACAACAATAATATATTTTGGTTCAGGCATTTCTTCATATAATCTCACTAAAGAAGGAGCCATTTTCATGGTTACTGTGCGAGCTATTAAAATAGGTCCACTTGTCTAGGACTAGATCTTAGTACTAATCCATAACGATCAAAGTTGATTTATGAGCCTATTAATAAAGCAATAATTAGTACCATAGAGAAGTGGCGATAAACTAGAGAGTCTTGACCAGTTTGGAAGATCATTTGATGTAGTTGAAATAACTAAAATTTGAGTTCTTTGATCAAGTAAGGGAAACCCAATGTAATTCATAACTGTCTTAATGTTTCTTTTTTCATTATTTTTGCAGAATATTCAAGAGGTAAGACCATTATAATGCTCCTTTTCTCCATGCATAAACTAAACCAACAATTAGGGTAAGCACAAAAATGAAAGCTTCTATAAATACGGATAACCCTAATACATCAAAAATCATTACCCATGGGTAAAGAAAAACAGTTTCAACATCAAAAACAATAAAAACTAGAGCAAATATATAATAACGGATTCAAAATTGTAACCAAGCATCGCCCATTGGTTCTATCCCAGATTCATAACTGGAAAGTTTCTCCGACCCTTTATTAATTGGGGATAAAACTCCAAAACTTAGAAATGCTAAAATAGGAATAACACTTGATATTATTAAAAATGCCCAAAATATATGATGTTCATAAATCAAAAACATAGGCACACTCCAATGCCTATGGAAAATATATTAGATTAGTCAAGACGAATTGGAATTCATTCCAAACTCATCAATAATCTCAATAGTCAATTAATCAAAACAATAATTTTTTTTGATTCAATCCCCCAGGTTTTTTATTTGCTTTGGTACATGTCTCATTTCAAGATTCATTGACTATAATTTTTCGATTATGTTTACTTCTTTCCTCTTGCCCTTTCTTTTTTTTCTTTTCACTTCACTTTTGATTTGCTCTAAAAAAGGGGAATTCAAAATGGAATTCTCATTTTTTGTTTCTTTGTTTAGAATTTCTAAATTCTATTAGATAAATTAAATAAATTCTATTAGAAATTAAAGAAATTCAGATTTTCTTATTTTATTTAATATACTTTTATATATTATATTTTTATTTACAAATTTTTATTTAATATAATAATTTTTATTTAATATATATATATATATATATATATATATATATATATATATATAATATGTTATATTTTATATTATATTTTAGATTATATTTATTATTATTATTTATAATGTATTATATATTATACATTTTAATATTTAATTAAATTCTATTTAATTAAATTCAATTTTAAAATTAAAATTTATAATTATTTTTTATTTTATTTTCATTTTTATTTCAATTTTATTTATTTTTGTTTAGGGTTTAGGGCTATATGGACTTGAACCATAGACCTTCTCAGTAAAACAGATTAAACTAATTATTATCAAAATGATTCGACCTTTTTAAAAGATCCAACATGCATTTTTTTTGCATTGGGCTCGTTCATTAATTGATATAAATAATCAGTTAGTCTACCATAATTCTCTTGATAGAAAAATAAGAAGATAGCTCCATGTGCTCTGATTTATAGATTTCGATCTGAGAGCACTACCACAGTGTTTCAAAGAAGGGTTATCCTAACATAGGTTTGCTTTTGGCTTAGGTTAACCGAAGTTAAATAGAATCTCCATTGCCCCACTTTTGCTTAAGGAATCAAATATGAAACTTCATACACCTTAAATTTGGGATAAAAAGAAAATTTTTTGAGGTCCTTATGCTCATTATGCCTAGCATTGAATTGAATAGACTGGGTATTCACCTCATCAAGGTCTTAAATCAATAATGGGTTTTATTGAGTGTATACAAAAGTGCTTACGAACCTTTTATGTCAGACTATTGTTCTCTTGTTCTCTAAAAGTAATGGAGTAAGACATTGACTTCTCAATAAGTCTTTTGATTACATGATAGACTCCTTTAAAAAAAAGCATTGACATGTGTGTAAACGAGGTGCTATACTTAACTGAGCTATAACACTTGTGTTTATGATACATATTTTATCATGTCAATAATTTCTTGTCAAGATGAATATTATATGATCCAACATCCTATTCTATTTCTATTTCTTTGATCTCTTTGATCAGTATTGGTTATAAATATTATTCTATTTATAATTCAAATTAATCATCGATGTGACTGATTCTATTTCTTTCTCTTTGGGATGATAAATAACCTACTTAACTCAGCGGCTAGAGTATTGCTTTCATACGGTAGGAGTCATTGGTTCAAATCTAATAGTAGGTACAAATTATTAGATATTAGAATCAATGTTATCTAAATCATTTTTTGACCCACCTTAGTTTAATAATTTTTGATCTTTTTTGTTCCATTCTATTTCATTTTTGAATTGAAAATTTTTTTGTTGTATTATAATCTGATTCTACTTATAATTCTATTTAATTGGCAAAATAAAAAAAAATGAAGGGTATATAAGCATAACTTCTGTATAAGCAAAAGTTCTACTTATTATTCAGACGCACCCACGAGTTATAGTTATGAAATCACATTGATAGCCTCTAATCGTGCCCTAGCTCATCTGAGAGCTAGATTTACCTCAATTATTTATCTCTTACCTTCTGCCTTTCTCAAGTTAACTTTTGCTATTTCAAGAGTTAGCTGAGCTTCTTGTGGATTAATGTCACTACCATTCTCTGCATCATTTACTAAAATAGTATTCTCATTATTGCTTATTCTAGCAAAACCACCCATCAGAGCCATTATTAACCATTGGTCATCAAGGCATATTCTCAAAATACTGATATTGACAACTATAGCAATAGGCGCATGATTTGGTGATACACCAATTTATCCACTATCAGTAGATAAAATAATTTCTTTCACTTCTGAATCCCAAACAATTCGATTTGGGGTCAATACACAAAGATTTAAGGTTATTTCTTCTAGTTGTTCCCCATTTCTAAGTTTGTAGCCTTTGTAGTAGCTTTATTAATATTACTTACTAAATAAAAGGCCTGCTTAAGTAGACTATCTAATTCTCTAGAAAGGATTAATTTAAACCCTATAATAGTTTCTACTAAATTGATATATTTCCCCAGGGAACCCGTAAATACTTCTGCTATGAAAAAAGGTTATGATAAAAAATGCTCAATTTTTCATGCTCTTGTTACATTTAAGTGATCCTCTTTGGATAATTTATCCAACCCAAGGATGGCTATAATATCCTAAGTTCTTTGTAACGTTGTAATATTTGCTTACCTCTTTGCATAGTTTTATAATGTTCTTCACCAACAATCTGAGGTTGGAGCATAGTTGATGTTGAATCTAAAGGATCTACTGTTGGATAGATACCTTTAGTAGCTAATCCTCTTGATAGTACAGTAGTAGCATCTAAATGTGCAAATGTCGTGGTAGGAGTAGGGTCAGTCAAATCATCTGTAGGTACATAAACGGCTTGAATAGAAGTTATGGACCCTTTTTTATAGAAGTAATTTGTTCTTGTAAAGAACCGATTTCGGTATTAAGGGTAGGTTGATAACCCATAGTGGAATGCATTTTACCCAATAAGGTAGATACTTTGGATCCTACTTGGATGAAATGAAAGATATTGTCAATAAATAGAAGTATGTCTTGTTCATTAATATCTCAAAAATATTCTACCATAGTTAGGGTAGTTAAGCCAACTCTCATATAAGCTCCTGATGGTTCATTCATCTGACCATAGATTAGAGCCACTTTGGATTCTACAATATTTTCTTCATTAATTACTCTAGATTCTTTCATTTCCATGTAAAGATCATTTCCTTCATGAGTATGTTCATATACTCCACTAAATATGGATATGCCCCCATGAGCTTTTGTAATATTGTTGATTAATTCCATAATAAGTACTATTTTACCTACTATAGCTCCCCCAAATAGTTCAATTTTTCCTCCACAATGATATGGGGCTAAAAGATCTACTACTTTAATTCTTGTCTCAAAAATAGATAATTTTGTATCTAACTGTATAAAGGCAGGTGTAGATCTATGAATAACGAATGTTGCGTGAGTATTTATAAGACCTAAATCATCAACAGGCTCTCCAAGTACGTTGAAAATTCATTCTAGAGTAGCCCCCAGAACACTAAGAGGAGCTCTTGTGTGAATCACTTCCATTCCTCTCATCAGACCATCTATAGCACTTATAGCTACAACCCAAACTTGATTATTTCTTAATAATTATTGTACTTCATAAGTTACATTAATTTCTTGACCTACAGTATCTCGACCCTTAACTATCAGAGCATTGTAAATATTAGACATCTTTCTAGGGGAAAAGCTATATTTAGTACTGGCCTAATAATTTGAGTAATATGCCCTAGGTTCTTTTTTTTCAAGTGCAAAAACTCCTGAACTAGAAGTAGTAGAATTGATTCTCATAATAAAAAAAAATATGTTGAAATCTTTTTTTTTTCAAAATTTCTAGTCTAAAGTAAATGTTCAGCGATAAGTTGATCGATTAATTCAGTAGAAAAGAAAAAATGGAAGTTAGTATTGGATTTTGTTAATATCATCTAACAAATCCAATTCAATTGTTTACTAATTTTTTTTCCAATTTCAATGAGCAAGTTTTCAAGTTCAACTAACTCATTTTTTTTAAAAATATAAATAAATATTAAGTGAATGCATAAGGAACATAAAAAAAGACTTCAAGAAGCTTTCCTTTTACCTATCATTATAGATAATACTATCTATATTTTCTATCAAATTCAAACCTGAACTCTATTTATGATTCATTATTTCATGGGCCTTTCTTTTTTTTTATTTTAGTATATTGACTTATACCTAGTTATTTTTAGTATTTTATTTTTTTCATAGATGAATTCTGCCATTTTTCACCTCTTGAATTTACATATACAACATATATTACTGTCAAGAGGAAATTTCTTATCTTATTATTTAGGTATTTCAATTAAAAAAAGTTAAGGATTAGAAACTTGAAAAACAAAAATTGGGTTGCACTATAAATATGAAAGAGTATACAATAATGATGTATTTGGTGAGTCAAATACCATGTCTAATAAAAAAAATTCTGATTAGTTGATAATATTGATTGATAACTTTATGAAAGATTCCTATGAAGGTTTCATTAACTCCTAATTCATATCAAGTAGACCTTATTAGTATGAGAATTCTTAATTCATGGGTTGTAGGGAGGGACTTATGTCACCACAAATAGAGACTAAAGTAAGTGTTGGGTTCAAGGCTGGTGTTAAAGATTATAAATTGACTTATTATACTCCGGAATATGAAACCAAAGATACTGATATCTTGGTAGCATTCTGAGTAACTCCTCAACTTGGAGTTCCTTCTGAGGAAGCAGAAGTTATGGTAGCGGTTGAATCTTCTACTGGTTCATGGACAACTGTATGGACTGATGGGCTTACAGCCTTAATTGTTATAAAGGACGATGCTATGGCATCGAGCCCGTTGCTGGAGAAGAAAATCAATATATTGCTTATGTAGCTTACCCCTTAGACCTTTTTGAAGAAGGTTATAGTACTAATATGTTTACTTCCATTATGGGTAATGTATTTGGGTTCAAAGCCCTATGCGCCCTATGCTTGGAGGATTTGCAAATCCCTACTACTTATATTAAAACTTTCCAAGGGCCACCTCATGGTATCCAAGTTGAAAGAGATAAATTGAACAAGTATGGTTGCCCTCTATTGGGTTGTACTATTAAACCTAAATTAAGGCTATCTGCTAAGAATTACGGTAGAGTAGTTTATGAATGTCTATGCAATGGACTTGATTTTACCAAAGATGATGAGAACATGAACTCCTAACCATTTATGCATTAGAGAGACTATTTCTTATTTTGTGCCAAAGCAATTTATAAAGCACAGGGTGAAATAAGTGAAATCAAAGGACATTATTTGAATGCTACGACAAGTACATGCAAAGAAATGATGAAAACAGTTGTATTTGCTAGAGAATTAGGAGCTCCTATTGTAATGCATGACTACTTAACAAGGGGATTCACTGTAAATACTAGCTTGGCTCATTATTATCGAGATAATGGTTTACTTATTCATATTCACCACTCAATGTATGCAGTTATTGACAGACAGAAGAATCATGGTATGCATTTTTGTGTACTAGCTAAGGCGTTACGTATGTTTGGTGGAGATCATATTCACGCTGGTATCATAGTAGGTAAACTTGAAGGGGAAAGAGACATCACTTTGGGCTTTATTGATTTATTGTATGATGATTATATTGAAAAAGATTGAAGCTGTAGTATTTATTCACTTAAGATTTAGTCGCTACTTGGTGTTATAGCTATAGCTTCAGGGGGTATTCACGTTTGGCATATGCCTGCTCTGACTAAGATCTTTGGAGATGATTCTATACTACAATTTGGTGAGGAACTTTAGGACACCCTTGGGGAAATGTACTTGGTGCCGTAGCTGATCGAGTAGCTCTAGAAGCATGTGTACAAGCTCGTAATGAGGGACGTGATCTTGCCCGTGAGGGTAATGAAATTATCAACGAAGCTACCAAATGGAGTCCTGAACTAACTGCTGCTTATAAAGTATGGAAGGAGATTAAATTTGAATTCCCAACAATGGATACTTTGTAATCTACTAATTGACGTTCATTCTCTTAATTGAATTGCAATTAAATTCAGCCCAATCTTTTAGAAAAAGGATTGAGCCGAATACAAAGTTCCTAATGCAAGGATCCTATTGTAATTATATATATTTTTGATAGATACATGTTGAACTAATATACAAGATTTTAAAAATAAAAAATAAGACTAAGCAACTTAAACCTTTCTATTTGTCATTTTGGATCCACAATTAGTCCTTAGGATCTATAGGATTGGCATTTTTTTTATTCCTCAGTTTTGGATCATGGGTCGAGCCTAGTATCACAACTTCTTCTACCCATCTTGTGTATTATCGTTTTCACTCTGTGTTGGAATAAAAACTTATTAATAGACATAATTTTACAAAATAAAAACAAAAAATGTTTTTTTAGGAGAAAAGAAATATTATTTTTCTCGATGCAAACTTGACACAATATAACAAATTCCTTTTCTATTTCTATTAAGACTTATTCTAATTACTGCTTATTCTAATTGAAGAATAATCAATAACGAGATTCCATCATAAATATATCATATTCATAAACATATCATATATATGAAGCGATACTCCGGGTTGTTACAAAAAGAGTAAAAGATAAGCATTTTTTTAATATTCCCTTTATTAGTTTAGTTAATAATCCTAGTGATCAGATCTATATACTTATTCTGAGAAGAAATGAAATATTTCAATGATTTTTGATCGAATGACTATCATCTATTTAGTTAAATGTAAATAGCAACGAGAAATGTCTAAAAAAAACTTAACTTATTTTTATTTTCAAATAGCCTATTTACTTATATATCTATATCATATTTATAATATCTTTGCATAAGAATGTTTGAAGGGAGGTGTTTGAAGGGAGGTGTCTACATGTTATATCATATTATACTAAACTAAATAGATATCTGTATTATGATCTAAGTCTAAGTCTTGAAAAAAAAAAATGAAATCTACCTCCATTAGACCTTTATTTATTATATATTATTATAATATTATAATATTAATTTATTTATTATATATTATTATAATTTACATATTATTATAATATTATAATATTTTAATTTAATTTTTATATTAATTTTATATTAATTATAATATATATATATATATATTATTTATATATATATATATATTATATTTTATTCTATTAATTTAGAATTTTTTATAATTTAAATTTATTAATTTAAATTTTTATATTTACTAATTATTCTATTATTATTTATTAGAAAAATTTCTTATAATCATTAAAATTTGTATATAATTCTATTAAGTATAGCTAAGTGAGTATATATAATAAAGTGTAAAGAGTGTAGAACTAACTAAATAACTTATTCATATTTCTAAATGAAATATGAGAATCTATTTTTTTTATTATTCTTCTTTTATTATCTTTTTTTCTTGTCTTATAACTTTCATTTTTTAATTTTAAAAAATTTCCTTTAATAAATTAAAAATTTAATAAAAAAAGAGTTTTCTAGTTATAAATTCCCTGAAAATTCATTATGTTATAAAAAATTCATTATAATTTATAATCTGATCCGTCGATTTTTATTTTAGAAATTTAGTAAAAACTGGAGCTATAGAAATACAAGACTTTTTTTTTTCTATGCATAGGTAAGAAAAGAACAACTATTAATGTGTAATTATGGGTAGTAAAATACTTGATGCTTGTAAATTAGCAGAAACGCTAAAAATATCTAGTGTGTATGGCTTATCTAAACTATACAGATAATGCTTATATATAGGAAGATGTTAGATGACATACCATATTTATTATGTGAATGTTTTATATAACAGGTGATGCCGAAGTCACCTGTTATAAAATAATTAGTTACAAAAATAGATCAAATATATTCCGTTGTTATAAAAAAAAGAAGAAAAGAGAAAAAAATTCATAGATCCTTTGTAGAGAAATTAATGAATTACTAATTAGACGATTTTTATTAATCATTCTATGGGATCATGTCTCACTTGTTGGGTATGACATGTTATAGTGGTATAAGACCTTTGGTTAGCTTGCAATATTAAAATTTTAAAAAATGAATAATTATTCATATTTAGTACCTATAAAAGATATGTTGCATAGCTAGGAATGATATTATACTTTTGATACAAAGTAATGCGATTATGGTAATTATGTTATATTAATAATAAAATGACAAATAAAGTTTTAGTAGCAGGTGAAGAAAATGAAGGAAGTTATAACCTATGGAATGATATACATATTATGAATGTAGATACATATAACTTTTTAATTGTAACAATAGAGTAGCAAATGTTAAGTGAAATTTGGATGAATATCATTATTATGATATAAATAAATATTTAAAATACATGAGTTAATTTATAATTGAAGTTTATTGAAAACTGAGATATGAACATTCACACGAGGTTAGTATAGGTTCATTAAATGTTATCTAACATAAGGAACCAAATGGTATTGTCATGAAAATAATGAAGTGTTTTAAACTGTGTACATAATCAAATTTATATGGCTGAGTGGTGCATTCGAATGTGCTGCCAATGTCATGAAAATTTATGTTTGACTAAAATATAAATGAAAAGGAATAAAGATTAGAAGACTAAAACATGAACTAAATAGGTCGGTCCAATGTATTGAAAATAATTATCTTGAAAAGCATAAGAAAGAATGGAATACAATGAGATTGAATAATCTTATTAATTTTGAGTTTAGACTAAGATAAATGTTAACATATGAGTGTCTGTTTAATCATGATAATGTATAAATAATATACAAATTAATTTAGAAACATGAGATGTAAAGTGTGAGTGTGTGTATTATCTCATTATCTTGATAAAATATATAAGATCAACAACATATTACTGGTGCCAACATTTGAACTAAAAGAAAAAGGGTAAATAAGTGGTATACGGTTGCCGTTGTAATAGAACTTATAGGGTAAGGTGTTAAGAAAATTTAAAACCATCATGGTTTAAGAAGGATCACTAAATAATTAGTGGGCTAATAGAATTGTTATCAGATTATGAGCTGTGTGAGTATAAATTCTAATGAACAGGATATAAGCTTAAATAAAATGATTAAATTAAAATCAATATATTTAATTATATACACTTTTGACTGAATAAGTAGCTTAAC
The DNA here is from genome assembly GCA_948192965.1 of Dalechampia spathulata. NCBI lineage: Eukaryota > Viridiplantae > Streptophyta > Magnoliopsida > Malpighiales > Euphorbiaceae > Dalechampia > Dalechampia spathulata. The sequence goes on from CANYBF012137439.1 coordinate 14,581, forward strand.
ATTTCATGGTGTTAAAAAAAGGGTAACTCTTAGTTGTGTTAATCTCTTGGACATATATGGTAAAATGTTGTATTCTTATGTATGTGTGTTATAAGCAAATAAACAAATAGATGGTATTGTTAGGATTGTTATTATGTATGTATTTACATGACTTTCATATAAGGAATGAAATAACCAAATCAACACCATATTTTAAAGATTTACAATTCATATTATTAACTACTTAACTTGTAATGCAAAAACTAATTAAAAGGAGAAATCATTGAGTTTATGTGTTCTATTATAAGTGATGATTATGTGTTAGTCAATTATCTCATGCATGATATTATCTATTATGTACTGAAAAGTGCCTAGTATGCAAGATATGAATATTTTCTTTATGTCAAAGAGATGCTTACGTGAATAAATAAGAGCAGGATGGAGTATAGTTGGAGTCATAATTAAAAATATCTATGGGAGTTTATAAGCATACATTTTCTTTTAAAATCATATAAGTAATTAACTAATTTATAATGATATGTCATGCCATTTGATAGCTGTATTCCTTGAGCTTAGACTACTTAATTAAGTATTAATGTATAATGCAAGTTGCTAGAAATTTAAGAATTAGGAAATTTTGGACCCTGCATTAATTATTGTTGTATGAACTTAGAGGAAACAAGCCATAATTCGAAGCATGTTGAGAATTCCTTGTATACCATACAACATAGTGTAATAGTTAGTAAAAATTTTCAAAACTTATAACCTAACTATATAATGCTAGTAATTGAGTATTCTTAATTGACAAAAGAGGACAAAACATTCCAAATCAAAAAAGTTGAATTCATGTATGTTTCAGCATGCATAGAAAACATATCATGTTCGTATTTTTTTGTAATCAATTGCTTTAGTTAAGAGGCAAGTAGATACTTTTAATCAAAGTATTGTTAAATCACTATGTTAGGCAATAAATAACATGAGAAATAAGAGTAGATAAAAGATAACACTATTGTGAGCGCCAGTTTCTGCCGGGGCCTAGAGCGAGGCTTGCGATGCTCATGGACCGAGGACCGCACTTGGAGCAAAAGCATGGACTTCTCAAGGGGCTACCTCAAGGAATGATACGGACTTAAAAAAGTTGCAAGGGAGTCACCATCGGATGGTTCTGGATTGGTCCAATCGACCCATAACATGAGAGCTAGTTAAACCCTTCACAGATTGGGTTCGGGTGGTGAAGATCTATTCTATGAGTTTCCAAAATTGATTTTACCATTATAGTTGGGATTAATTGTCCTAAGCAGGCAAGCATATGAGTGTAAATGTAAGCACGCAGTGCGACATGTGATTTGGTTTTGCAAGGTTAATGGCATATAATGCTATATGACATTTGGATGGCATGGCATATGCATGGCATGCGAAATAGTGAAAAAGTAACATGGCATATGCATGACATGTGAACGTGAATGACATATGATATGGCAACTTAGCATGATATATAAGCATATAATCATGATAAATAGCTCATATAGCGTAATACGTTAGCGTTTTTGGATCGTATTGGCATTATAGGTGTATGGTGCATGCATGGTATATGAAGTGAGTGGCATGGCATATGCATGATATATGAGATGGATGACATGGCATATGCATGGCATGTGGAATAAATGGCATATCATATGCATGATATATGAGATGATGCAAGACATGACATGTAGCATGGATGGCATACCATATGCATGGCATGTGACATGAATGACATATCATATACATGATATGTGAGATGACATATAACATGACATATGCATGGCATGTGAGGTGAATGACATATCATATGCATGACATGTGAAGATGATGTATGAAATATCATGTGCATGACATGTGGAATGATGTATGGTATGGCATATGTATAACATGGCATAGTGAATGACATACCATATGCATGATATGTGAAGTGAATGACATACCATATGCATGATATGACATAGCAATATATGTGTGTAATGGCATGGCATATGCATGACATGGCATAGTGATACGTATGTGAATTGGTATTCAACATGGTATATGGTATGACATACGGCGTATCATGGTATATAGGATAGCGTGGCAAGTTGTGCATATTGCATTGCGTATTGGCATATTTGGATTGTATTGGCATATGAGATAATATATGTTATGGCATGGCATATGCATGACATGGCATAAAAGTGTGTGATATGTCATGTGACATGGCATGTGACATGATGACATATATTTAGCAAATATAAATCCATCCATGAATAAAAATACCAAAAGGACGGTGAAAGGGATCAAGGAGAATGGGAGATACATGTGGGATTTAATGCTAAATCCTAAAATGGGGAATAATGCTATTCTATTACAAAGGATCTTCGTCGATACAAAAATCTAAGATATTTAGTAATGTCTTAACCTCCTCGGGAAATTTCCACATCGGGTAGCACAAGTGAAAATGCAAATAAACAAGCAAGATCATTAATAGCAAACAAAATTTAGGACTTGATCAACTAATTCTATGCTATATAAAAGCACGAATCAAGAGCGGAAGTTCGATGGATGTAAGATGGCATGACATGGTGATGCAGCATCTGACATAATGATGTAGCATGTGGCATGATGACATGACATAATGGCATATGGCATGTTGTATGGCATGTGACATGATGACATGGCATAATGGCATATGACATGTGGTGTGGCATATGACATGATGACATGGTATAATGGCATATGACATGTAGCATGGCATATTAGCATATGACGTGAAATCATGGCATAATATTCATGAGTGACTATTCATCATGGCATGTGGTATGATGACATGATATAAATGACATGTGACATGACATATTAGCATATGACGTGGCATGATGACATAATATTCATGAGTTACTATTCATCATGGTATGTGGTATGATGACATGGCATAAATGTCATATGGCATGTGACATGACATATTAGCATATGACGTGGCATGATGGCATAATATTCATGAGTTACTATTCATCATGGTATGTGGTATAATGACATGGCATAGTAAAAAGCTAAACATGGTAGTAAAGCTAAATAAAACAATAAGCTAAACATGGCAGTAAAGCTAAA
>CANYBF012137609.1:0-15611 GCA_948192965.1 Dalechampia spathulata
TTTTCAAATTTAATAAAATAATTACATAAAATATAATATAATTTAATATTAGATTAATTAATATTAAACCATCAATTTTTCAAATTTAATAAGATAATTACCTAAAATATAATATAATATAATTTAATAATATACTAATCACAATTAATATAAAATAATATACTAATTAAAATTCATATTTATTATATTAATTTTTATACTTATTTTTATTAAGTTTTAAAAAAGTAATTGTAGTGCATAAAATCCATAAGACAAAAATGAATTGAATTAGAAATTGAGGAATGAAACGAACGATCTCCTATTTATAATGATTTGAAGGATATGAAATTTACAGATTTAACCCTTATCCTCACATTAAAACAATTATCATTTTATTTATTTATTTATTATTTTAATAGTATTTATCTTACTATGAAAATAATTTAAATTTATATAATAAACTGGATAATTTTGATTGGTTTAAAATCTATTTAATTTATTAGATTAAGATAATTTAATCTAATTATTTTATAGATCAAAAATATTTATTTAATTGATCCATAAAATATATTTCATTTATTAGATTAAAATAATTATTTAATCTAATTAACTTCATAGATCAAAAATATATTTAATTGATCCATAAATTAATTTGAATTTTTTTTGATATCTACAGTGTGATATATGTATTGATGTTTTATTTTGTTGGGTTGGCAATGATGTATAAGGTTTAGGTTATATTTGAGGGGTTTGTGCATGGATATGCATGGTAGAGACATAGAGCATGAGATGTATGTATTGGTTGTGATTTTAGGAGTTGTTTATGATGGGGATATAAATTGCACAAGTTGGTGCGCATTGCATGGTGTTTTATGATTTCATGCGTGAAGCATGTGTAAGTCGGGGGCTGCCATGTGATTTTATTTAAGGAAGCCTTACTAATTTACTCTGATGCAACTGAGTTATTTTGGTAATGTATGCAAAATTTTATGCCATATAACATTGAGTTGTGCATGTTTCAGATGGTATGCAATTTTCATGCATGTTAAGGGTAAAATTAAAGACTTGCAGTAATTATATTTTGACTACCTTAATATTTGATTTTTTAAGTGTATAATATATGGTTTGAAAGATTTTTGAGTCTAGTTTCCAATGGTATAAGGTTTGTTTTGTTCTAAGGTCATTTATTTGGTCAAAAAATTCATGTAATACAGACTGTTACAATTAGGCATAATGTTTTTATGAATGATGAAGTATTTTTCTTGAATTGCAAACATGATATGCTATATGAACTTGTGTTGTGAACTTGAGTGAATGATTATATGCCTTTAGCTAGGGACAATAACTAGATACATTTCATGATATGGAAATGATGCTTAAAGGTTTTTAATTACACATTATTATGCATGTGAAGTGCAATTTGAACATAGTAAAGTGACCAAATAAATAGTGATTTTATGAATGAACTTAATGTTATTGTTCTCATTAAGGTGAATGTTTTGGAATATCATAGGTGCTTTAGAGGAAGGATTACATTTATCACTAAGACATGTGGATAAAGGTAAATCTATAATAGGTTTATACTAGTGTTCCTCGACCAGTGATTGGTCTTTTAAGAAACTTTTCATGAAAATGCGAATGTGTGTGACTTATTAAATGTTCATATCACTACATTATGCATATATATGCATCAATTCATGCATAATCATGCATTCCTACATAAGCATGACATGACACAAGAATGTAGAGGTATAAGGAAGAGATGGTTATAGAGTTTGGCAAATTTTGTTAAAGACATGTACTAGGTCATATAATTCGATTTCCTCAGGAAATCACAGAGTTGAATTCCTATGTGGAATTGTAGAGTTATACGTATATAAATATGATATGTTCTTATAGGAACTACAGGTACCGGTACATTGGACCTAGTATAGGATTGTGCACAATCGCAGAGATAAAGGAATTAACATAAGAAAAACTAAGGGGGAGTGCAAATCATCATTTCATTCTCAATAGCATATTCTATCACTTTTCACATGTCCTATAGATGAAATTACTGTATGGAATATTACTATTGAATATTTTAAAGCTATATTATACTTAATCATAAATATATGATGTTATGTGACAAGATGGTGAGTAAAGAGCATAAGGCAATACATATATGATTAACTTTATTATAACCTATTTTGTGTGGTAATGATTGCTCTTTATATTGCTTGTAATCATTTTTATTAGCATCATTGAGATTTTTATCAATGTTTGTCATTTGATGAATGCAAGCACTAGTGTCATAGAGGAGCATGAGGGTTAGTGGTGTCAGCAGCTGGTTTAGAGGTTTAGTTGGGCATTTTAATAGAGAACCTGGACTTCCATGATGGACTCCTACAACCTTTATATTTGTGCAAATTTCTCCTATTTTATTTTAGCAGTAAAATGATTGTAATATAAATGTCATATGTATATATATCACGAGACCACTAAGGATTTTTGAAGTCTAATGGAAATATTTCTTATGATTTTACTAAATGATTATTATTTTTAGCATGTTTCACCTATGGCATGAATTAATTATTTTATGCATAATTATGATTCACTTTTACATGAATGATAATGTTTTTATTGAGGTACACCTACCTTTTTGGTGCCTATTCCATAAAATACTTTGTAGTTAAACGTGCTTGGCTTGGAGTAATTTTTAGTATGGGTGACCTCCTGGGAAGTTTCCCTGGGAAGCATGTAAGTGAGGATAAAGTATTAATTTCCTTACTTTGAAGATTGGTAATTACACTACAGGAGCATGTCTCATCGCTTATATGTATTTGAATGGATACTAGAAATGCATGCTAATAAATGTGCATGCATAACTAACACTAGAGTAAATAAGTCATTAAATATGTATACCATAAAATTAATTCATACACACTAATAATAGGAGGTGATGTACATAAAAAAGTTTATATATGAATATTTATCAAATATGATTAATAATGCAATGTTTGAGCACACAAATAATTCAAATGACATAATCATATGTTATGGTTTACTTTCTATTTGATGTTTTCAAATAACTATGAAATGACATAATTTTTGATTTAATAGTGGTTGATTTATATTATGAATCAATAGTAGAATGATTTGAATGTACATAGATGTTATGAATCAATGGTAAAATGATTATGAATGACTTGAATGTTATACATCTATAGGTTGATGATGTGTATGGTTATGAAATACTAATAATAATGAATAGTATGAATTATGTTTATGCTTAATATATAATAAAATTGATAGATAAAAGAAAGGCCTATATAAAGGCAAGTATGATATAAGAGAATCATTGCTTAATGATTTATCTACCTTATGTCTATTAAATGGTGATTTTGTTTATGAAATATAATGTTATTATGAAGGATGTAATAAGTCATGCATTATCTTTCATTTGCATGCCATATGATGGAGGAATAAAGGAGGTAATAAAATTATGTTATGGTGGAGGAATAAGGGAGGTAGTAAAATGATTATATGGTGGAGGAATAATGAAAGCATTAATATGTATGAATGGTAGAGGAATAAGGGTGGTAAATATGTACTAGATAAATAAAAATATACAATAAAATATGAAATGAATATTTATTATGCACAATTAAAGATGATTAATTTTAGCAATTTGGGATTGCAAATGGTGACACAACAATAAAAGGGGGAACATAATGCATAAATTGCACTCATTCATGTTACATACAATATTTCCTCTAACAATTGATGTAAAGTTATAGCTTAGTTCTTCTAAATGATGTTATATTGACTTTGGATATTATGGGTAACATATATGAAATTATAACTAGTTTTTATTATAATGGTATATCTTTACTATTTGATTGGAAGTTCAAGCTAATAATGCTTATGATAATGTAATATTTCACTATACATGTCAATTGAATAATTGCTTATTTGATTATTTGTATTATTGGTGAATACCTACAAATTTGTATTATTGGTGAATACCTACAAATATATTATATCTATGTTTCATTTTCTATTAAGCATCATTGAGTTATGCACTCAATGTTTTGCATTTAATGAACATAGGTTGGGGTAACTTGAAAGAATGTCAGGATCAGTAAAGCGCCATGATAATCAAGATAATTCGAGACTTATATAAACCTTAAACATATATCTTAATAATGTACATAATCCTTATAGTTGTTTGTTATGCAACTATCATTGTACAATTATAAGAAATATATATTTTTATGCACGTGCATGGTTTGTACATACTATGTACCAATGACTATTAGTGAATGGTATGGTTTGCTAACACAGTAATATGAATGAGTTATGTAATGGTTGAATTATGAATGACATGCCATAATCATATGAATGTAAAAATTCATGGTTTAGGCATATATATGAACAAACATTTGCATAAGGAGCACATGTAATTAGAAGAAAATGATAAAGTTACATATAGAACTCATTCCTTTCAATGTTTATACATTACAAAAAATAGTGAGAGTGATACATATCTTTTGTAGAATGATTAATAAATTCTTAATTGAAAAGAAGTTTATTAATTATTATATAGGAGCATGTTATTTCATGATAAGTTTGATAGTGTAAGTACCTTTCATGTCTAATTATTTTATGATAATAAGAGAATATGTGAACTTAAGAAAAAAAAAAGAAAGTTCATCCTTGTAAATGTTTAATATGGTTAGCATAAAAGGGATGATAGATAAGCTTTAGGAGGATGCTTAATTAACATATGAATGTAAGTCATGTTGTTAGAAAAGGGAGCATGAAAAGTAGTTCAATATTTTCTAAAATAAAAGCATTTAAAAACTTATCTTAATGGTTAGTATGTGTGTATGTTCATGAAAGTGGTGTGTATGTGTAATCATGATGTTAAGTAAAATCTAGCCAAATGAAATTAAAATCTTATTTGAACATATTCCTCATACATATAGGAAATAGGAGATATTTGAAAGTATTAAGAGATAATTGAATAATTATATTTAGATGACCAATAAATCTATAAGTCAATAACTAGAAATATGTTAGTATAGGGATTGTTAGGCATTTATCTTATGATGTCAACATAGGAGAAAGTTTTTTACCAAATAAAAATACTTCACAATTGCAAATGAACACTTGAATTAACGCATAATGAATGAAAAATTGATAAGGATAAGCATATATGTTTGTGTGCATAAGTAAAGTAAAGCAATTGGTTATATTATTATTGGGCAAAGCAATGTTGTTTAAATTTGAAATTGTAAGACACTAATTATTTCATATAGCTTAGTTAAATGCACCAATATATAAAGGATGATATGGTTGGTAAATTCAAGAACGTAGTGACATAAATATCATGAGAATATAGAAAAGAATTTATTAGAATTAGTGGTTGAATTTAAGAAAATAGAAAAGGTTATAATAAAAGCATAAATCTAATAATAAAAGTAGAAGATAACCATTTCACTTATAAATCCATGAAATCATATGCTTGTTTTTAGCTTATGCATTATAATGATGTATTAAAGTGATTCATGTTTATGTATATAATAAAATTATTAAATGAAAGATAGAATTAATGTGTATGTATATATAGTGTAATAGTGATAACATATTTATAAATGCTTGTTAAATTATCACGTATCTATTAAGTACAACATTAGTAAATTATATAGTTATAAGAAGTTATCAAGGTATAAATATACAATCATAATACTTAGAAGTTAGGTTGAAAAATATGTACGATGAATTAATATATAATAGCAATGTTAATAGACTTATTTATGATTGGTATACAAGATAAGAGAAGTTATAACTTCTACCAAGTATAAATAAAAAGATAAAGAAAACATGTTTCCACATAATAACTATTAACTCTAAAAATATGATTAACAAGTAAATCAATAGAGGAAAGTACAAAATAGGATGGTATATGCTTAATAAATGTTGAATGATAAGATAAGATTGATAGATAAATAAAAAAGATTAAAAGCATAAATTGTTAATTATACCTATGATGTTAAAAACTTTTTAGATTGTTAAATTTTCTTGATTGATAGTCATTTATTTATGAAAAATTATGAATGCTTAGGTGAATATGTTAGAAAGATACACTTGTATTAATAATGAATTGACTATGATACATGGTTATGAAGAAAGCTATAATCGTTAAGTAGGCAATGATTAACATAACTCATAGTTTATGCTTAATAATTATTGACTATAAGATAAGATTAACAAGTAAGTTAGGAGTTTGATGCATAAATACTAAATTATTTATGTGCAATTTAATAATTATATATATATATATTAATAATATGATTATAATATAATTAATATATGTTTATTATTAATGATGAGACTATAGAATTATGTATGCTTAATCAAGTATGTTTGATGGATATAAATGTGTTAATGATGAAGTGACTATGGTAAAACATAATTGTTGAATTAATAATTGTTAGACCCTAGGTTTTGATGTGTGTGCCACGTGTGAATCAATTTAAATTATTTGCCATTTTTTATGTAAGTTTTTGTATTGGTACGGGCATACCAAATGGCTTAGTTGAGTGGTACAGCCATACAGCTGACCGTACTTAGTTAGAACTGTTTGATAGAGAATGGTACGGGCATACCATTGGTTGGTATGGGCATACCGTTGCTCACAGGAAAATGGTTTGTCAGTAAACCTATTTTGGTATAGGCGTACCACATTTCCCTCTCTTTTTCTCACTAAAGAATTTTAAATCCGAATAGCGTACGAGATAGGTACGGCCGTACGTGACTTACTAGAAAGATTTTAAACACCCTTTCTAATGGCTATTTTTACATATAACTTCAATCCATTTTGTCTGTAATGGCTAGTTTTTGTAGAGCAATCATTCTGTTGATCTTTTATTATTAAGAACAAGTAAGTCTACTTGTATTTTGTGTATTTTGCCATTGAAAACTCTCTTCTATTTTATTCCCACTTGTGAAAGCTAGGGTTTGCTTTAGTGGGTTGGTGTATGATTAATGTTTGGGCATTAATTTGTAATCGAGAGTTTGTGAGATTGATTTCTTGTAAAAGGTTTGAGTGTGAGCCTAAAAAACACTGGGGTTTAGGATTCATTTATGGAATCCTCTTTGTAATTGATTGTGATTTAGTAGAACCCTAAGTCAAGACTTAAGAGAAATGGATGTAGGTAAGAGTTAATGTCGAACCACTATAAATCGACACGTGTTGCCATTTCCGTAAAGGATTTCATTTGGTATCAGAGCATTGGTGCTCATTATTAGAAGAAGTAAAATTCTTGAGTCAAATATCCTATGGCAACAAGTGAAAGTCAATCATTTACAATACCCCCTTATTTTCATGGAACAGATTATCCCTACTGGAAGCACCGGATGGAAGTCTTCTTGGATAGCAATGGAATTGAATTATTCGACTTGATGGTAAAAAAGTACATTCCTCCAATAATTAAAATTGATGGTGTTGTCTCTCTCAAGGATAGGGAAGAATAGACTAGAGAAGAATTAAAAGCAAACTTCCAAAACAAAAAGGCAATGAACATCCTATATTATGCTATAAGTCATGAGGAATATGGTCGAGTATCACATTATGTCACGGCAAAGCAAGTGTGGACTACCTTGGAGACTCATCATGAAGGAACCAATCAAGTTCAGAATAAGAAGATTCAATTGTTGATATATCAATATGAGTTGTTCATAATGAAGGCAAATGAGTCAAATTCTGAAATGTATAAGCGACTCATGGTGATCACAAATGGCCTAATGAAGCTTGGCAAGATGTATCAAAAGGAGGACATCAACAACAAAATCTTACGGGTGTTACCTAAGAAGGATTGGGAGGCTAGAGTGACATCCATTGAAAAAGCAAATGACTTGTCCATTCTATCAACCAATGTGCTTCTCGGAAAGCTTCTCACACATAAGATTACCCTTAAGCAAGGGGTTGAGGAAGACAAGCGAAGAGGGATTGTACTTAAAGCCTCAAATAAAGAAGATATCTCTTCCACGAGTGAAGGGGACATCGATGATGAAGTGGCCCTCCTCTCTAAATGTGTCAAGAATTTTCTCATGAAGAACAAGAAGCTTGAAAAGGATGGCAAGAAGCCATTTGAGCAAAGAAGGGACTTCAACCGAAGGGACAATCCACGAAGAAATCAAACCGTTTGTTATGATTGTAACAAGTCAGGACACATGAGGAATGAATGTCCTCGCCTCAACAAACCATGCAAGCCTTTCAAAAAGAAGGCATTGAAGGCTACGTGGGATGATGATAGTGAATCAAATGAGGAGATGTCCGGTGATGAAGGAGCAACCAACCTTTGCTTCATGGAATTCTTGGATAATGAAGGAAATGATAAGGTAACCACATCATCTCAATCTTATTATAGTAATGATGAGCTTGATGATGATGATGATTATGGTGCATTAGAAGCATTGTTACAAAAGTATGAAAAATTAGCTAGGAAGCATCAAGTACTTAAAAGTAAACATGCATCCATTACAAAAGGGAAAGATGTTTTACAAAATGAATTTGATTCTTGTAAAATAAAACTTGAAATTCTTGAAAATGAAAACAAATCTTTAAAAGATGAATATGCCAAACTTTAAAAGAAAATGATTTGTTAAAAGATAACTTGTCTAGGTTTGAACAAGGAGAAGTTAAGATAGATACTATTTTAAAACATCAAAAACTTAGTGGTAATAAAGAGGGTATTGGATTCAATCAAAACTCCTCCTATACCTCTAAGGGTACAGTTTTTATCAAAGCCTCTACATCACAATAAAAACCAAATGATTTCAAAAAGGAAACATGTTCATCCTAAGACTCATAGAGTGCATAGGCATGCTAATAAGGTGCATCATTGTTCATGTTCTTGTTCACACAATCATAGTCATTCACATGCATCTAGAAAGAAATATATGCATAGTCATTCTAAGTTTAGAAATGTTGTATGTCATTATTGTAATAAAAAGGGGCATGCTACTAATAGATGATGAAATAAATATATCTAACCCCAAGGACCCAAATATATTTGGGTACCTAAGAAGAAGTAAATACATTTGTTTTGACAGGTATGCTTGAGATCCAAAATTAATGAAAATAAGTGGTATCTTGATAGTGGATGCTCAAGGCATATGACTTGGAATGCAAGTCTTTTCTCCTACCTTAAAGAATATGCAGGAGGTGATGTTACTTTTAGAGATAATGGTAAAGGTAAAGTTATTGGAATTGGTAAGATTGGTAAGCATTCCAACTTTTCTCTTAACAAAGTCTTGTTATTAGATGGTTTAATACATAACTTGCTTAGTATTAGTCAATTGTGTGATAATGGTTTTAAGGTAGTCTTTGATCCTAAAGGTTATCTTGTGTATAGGATAAGTGATAATAAGCTAGTATTTTAAGGAGAAAGAATAGAAAATATTTACATGATTGATTTAGATTCTATTCTTAACAAAAATGTTAAGTTTCTTGTTTCTGTAAGTGAGGATTCTTGGTTGTGGCATAGAAGACTTGGACATGCCAGTTTTGAAAGCATTGGAGATCTCGGGATGAATGAGCATATGGTAGGACTTCCAAAGATCACATTTGCTAAAGACAAGGTATGTAAAGCATGCCAAATTAGAAAACAAGTAAAATCTTCATTTAAAGCTAAAAACAAGGTAACTTCTAGTAAACCTCTTTAATTGTTACATATGGACTTATTTGGTCAAATTAGGGTAGCTAGTTTAGGTGATATGCATTATGCACTTGTTATTGTTGATGATTACTCTAGGTTTACTTGGGTTTCATTCTTAGCTCATAAAGATGATGCATTTAATGCTTTTCAAAATATTACAAAAAGAATGCAAAATGAAAAAGGTTACTACATTTCCTCTATTAGAAGTGACCATGGAAAAGAATTTCAAAATGATAGTTTTAAATCTTTTTATGAATCACTTGGAATTCATCATAATTTTTCATCTCTTAGAATTTCTCAACAAAATAGGGTAGTTGAAAGGAAAAACTGGACTTTTTATGATATGGCACGTACTATGTTTAATGAGTATCAATTGCCTTTGTACTTTTGTGCCGAAGCAGTTAATACTGCTTGTTATGTCATCAATCGAGTTCATTTGAGACCAATTTTAAATAAAATTCCTTATAAGCTATGGAATGGTAGAAAACCAAGAATTTCATACTTTAGAGTATTTGGTTGCAAGTGCTATATTTTGAATACCAAGGAAAATCTTGGAAAATTTGATTCCAAAATGGATGAAGGTCTTTTCTTAGGATATGCAACTTCTAGTAAATCATATAGGGTGTTTAATAAACGTTCTTTAGTTGTTGAGGAATCAATGCATCTTGTTTTTGATGAAACTCTCGTGGTCTAAGAAAGGACAATATTGATGATGATGTAGGAATCTTAATGGAACAAGGAGATGAGAAAGAACATCAATAAGATGTTATTCCCAAAGATACTGAGAAGGAAAAAGTGGATGATCTTCCTCCTCACCTAGCTGCTACACATATCGAGCATGATCTTCCAAAGGAGTGGCAATTTCTAAAAGGACACTCCAAGGAGCAAATCATAGGTGAAACATAAAAAGAGGTAATAACTCATTCTATTTTTAAAGACATACACAATAACCTTGCATTTATTTCTCAAATAGAGCCTAAGAATGTTAAAGATGCCTTAAATGATAATAGTTAGGTGTTAGCTATGCAAGATGAATTGAACCAATTTGATAGGAATAAGGTGTAGTCCTTAGTGCCTAAACCTAAAGATATGTCAATTATAGGTACAAGATGGGTATTTAGGAACAAATTAGATGATGATGGTGTGATAACTAGGAATAAGGCTAAACTTGTAGCACAAGGGTATTATTAAGAGGAAGGAATAGATTTCGATGAAACTTTTGCACCTGTAGCTAGATTAGAAGCTATTAGGATGTTATTGGCATATGCATCTCATATGAGGTTTAAAATTTTTCAAATGGATGTTAAAAGTGCTTTTCTAAATGGTTTTATAAATGAAGAAGTTTATGTTGCTCAACCCCGCGGTTTTGAAGATTTTGAATTTCCAAATCATGTTTTAAAACTTACCAAAGCTTTAATGGCCTTAACAAGCTCTTAAAGCTTGGTATGATAAGTTGAGTAGCTTCTTAATTGATCATGGTTTTGATAAAGGCAAAGTAGAGACTACACTTTGCATTAAGCATTACAAACATGAAATTCTACTTGTTCAAATTTATGTGGATGATATCATATCTTGTGCTATTAATGAAAAATTATGCAAGGAGTTCTCTGAGTGCATGCAAGGAGAATTTGAAATGAGCATGATGGGAGAATTGAAGTATTTCCTAGGACTTCAAGTCATTAAATGTGAAGATGGAATCTTCATCAACCAATTCAAGTATACTCAAGAGATGCTCAAGAAGTTTGGATTGGAAGACGTTAAAGCTGGCAAGACACCAATGAGCATCACTACAAAACTGTCATTGGATGAAAATGGCAAACAAGTATATCAAATGAAATATAGAGGTATGATAGGTAGTTTGTTGTACCTAACTGCTTCTAGGCTAGATATTATGTTTGTTGTATGTATGTGTGCTAGATTTCAATCCTCTCCTAAGGAATCTCACTTGAGTGCTATGAAAAGAATTTTTAAATACTTGATTGGAACTATGCATTATAGCTTATGGTATACTAGGAATTATTCTTTTGATTTGATTGCTTATTTTGATGCTGATTTTGCTGGAAATTTATTAGATAGGAAAAGTACCTCAGGTACTTGTCATTTCTTAGGAAACTGTTCGGTTTCTTGGTTTAGCAAGAAACAAAATTGTGTATCTTTATCTACTGTTGAATCTGAATATATATCCGTAGGTTGTTCTTGTGCTCAAGTACTTTGGATTCAATAACAATTAAAGGATTACAATGTTTGTGTTTCTTGCACTTCAATTAAATGTGATAACACTAGTGCTATAAACTTGTCTAGGAATCCTATTCAGCATTCTAAGACTAAACACATTGATATTAGGCATCATATTCTGCGTGATAATGTGTAAAAGGGAAAGGTTATATTAGAATTTATTGATACAACTCACCAATTAGCAGATATTTTTACAAAACCCTTAAGTGAAGAACAATTAAATTTCATCAAACATGAATTAGGAATAATAGATGGGTCATTTTTGAAATAAGAGTGATTGGTGGACATTCAAAACTTCAAAAAAATTCAGAAAACTCACCAAAATTTTTCATTTTTAAGTCCTTGTACGGCTGTACAACATTTGGTATGCCCGTACAAATCCTCAATGACCAATTCCTAAAATTCTGGCAATATTTGGTATGGCTTGTATTTCTTTTCAATACGATCATACGATATATGGTACGGCCGTATCAAATTTGGTATGCTCATACGCGTTCATTTTTAAAATTTTCTTCTAAAAGTCTCGTACGGCCGTACGCTTGCTTGGTGCGCCCGTACGCGATCCTAAATTCCAAACGTCTGCAGTTAGTATGGTAGTACGTGTTACCTATACGCCTGTACGCGATAGGCATTTTCAAGGCATTTTTGGCCCATACAACCATACGCCCAACCCGTACGCCCGTACGTGACCTGAAAAATAATTTTTAAATATGATTTTTTAGTTTTCACTCATTTCCAACACAGTTTTCTATCAAATTCCTCAGCCAAATCCTCTGCAATTAGTTTCCACTCCTTCCAAACTACATTGCCCGCATTCCTACTCCTTATTTTGGTGTTATTTTCATTTATTTCACTTTTTTTTACATTTTGATTTTACTGTTTCATTGCTTTTCAGTGCCTTTTTTAAACTTTCTGATTTTTTGATCTTTAAAATCAGGTTGTTTTAGCTCTAGGTTCTTTAGAGTTTGTCACTTAGGATTATGTTTAGGACTTATGTATCAAATTTTATTGATTTCCATGCATGTTCCAGTTTTTTAATTTTTCAAACTCGTTGTTGGTCTGCTGAATTTTTGCTAAATTTTGTTTTTAACTCTATTTTTCACTGATTTTATTTATGTCTACTCCCAAAGACCGCGATGACTCTTCCAATAGAGAGTTAAGCACACTATTCCTACAGGCTCTTGCCCCCAAGGGACTACTCCTCCCTTTACCATTAAGACTTATATTCTGAGTGAGAAGATTTTCTCTCACTCTCATTTTACGTGTCATTCTACTCTCCGTCAGATCAGACTGAAGGACTATGTTCTAAGATATTTGACCAATGTAGGTTAGTCAAATTTCATGTTTCTACCTAACCACTACATTCAGTCTGTAGCTCTTGAGTTCTTACAGACCTTCTCTCTGTCTACCTCCTTCTCCTATACCTTTAGACTCTTTTAGAGACATCATTCTCTTTCTACTTTTGAGTTTGATGCTCTCTTTGGATTTCATACTGATGGCATTTCTAATGCCAAATCTGCAGTATTTGACCGCAATGCTTTCTGGAGGGACATTGCCCTCATGCCTTAAATCTCCAGCACTCTTCTACTGTCATAGACTGATCTCCTATCTTATCTTCAAGAGATCATATTCTAATGACACTAGTACAAGCCCTGACCTTATCTTCTTATACTGCATGGTCACGGGTACTCCCATTCAGTCTGGATGTTGGCTTCAGACCTCTTTCCATGAGATCAGCGTCCAAAAGCAACCTGACAGAGCTATATTATTCAGTCCTATCATCCATCACATCTGCCAGTAGCTACAGGCTTTTCCTCTCACTCACCCTTCTACTTGACCATGAGGTCTAAGCCTTGATCTCTTGTTCATTGAGCACTCCATGCTCTTTGAAC
Organism: Dalechampia spathulata; assembly: GCA_948192965.1. Taxonomy (NCBI): domain Eukaryota; kingdom Viridiplantae; phylum Streptophyta; class Magnoliopsida; order Malpighiales; family Euphorbiaceae; genus Dalechampia; species Dalechampia spathulata. The sequence continues at coordinate 13,814 of CANYBF012137609.1, forward strand.
GTACTGCTGATGATGAGTTCGTGATTCATTCTGAGTACATCTCCAGATGACTCGCTCACCTTCAGTCATTGGGCCTTCCCAATGATACTATCTCTATCTACGGTTGTCAAACTGTAGAGGTCTGTTAGCACCTACAGGTTTCACTTCCAGATGACACACCTGTAAAGTGGCTTGATCCTATTGATTCATCCCCTGAAGCTACACGATAGGCAGCTCTAAGCCACAAGCGCCAATGACACTTCACTGGTGGATCCTCTTCATCGGCTGCTGTTCTTGATCCTACCAATCCAGCTGCCACTACTCCTGCTGCTCCTTCAGATTCTATTTCTCAGCAGCTTGCCACTATCATTACTCAACTCGACCGCTTGGATACATTTGAGCGTCATTTCAACCATATTGACCAGCATCTTGGACATCTTACGTAGCAATCTGCCCTTTTTGGTCAGTAGCTTAATCAGCATATTGATGACTTTCATGAGTTTCAGACATCCACTTCAGAGACTCTTCACTCCATCAGCATCATGATGGAGCCCTTTATCATTCCGCCATCGAGTCCACCTCCTCCTCAGGACCCATAATGATTTATTTATTTTTGATGTTGTCAAAGCAGGAGATGTTTTTATATGATTTTTAGGACTTGATGTTAGTGGAGTTGACTGTTATGTTTGTTCTTTCATGTTATTTTTGATATTATTATTGTACTGAACATCTTTTGATGTTATATATATGATGTTTATTCAATTTATTATATTGGATTTTATTGATTATGCTGTGTTATGATTATCTTTGATTATGTTGATTATGTTTATCCATTTCTCCTTTCTTTATGGTTGTTTGATAACCTATGGTTACATGGCATGTATTCTAAAACAAAGGGGGATATTTCCAAAATTTTTCAAATCTAAATTTCATTTAAAATAGTTTTTTACAAATTGAACTTAAATTGATTACTAACATCAAAAAGGGAGAGGTTGTTAGACCCTAGGTTTTGATGTGTCTGCCATGTGTGAATCAATTTAAATTATTTGCCATTTTTTATATAAGTATTTGTATTGGTACGGGCGTACCCATTTTGGTATGGGCATACCAAATGGCTTAGTTGAGTGGTACGGCTATATGACTGACCATATCTAGTTAGAACTGTTTGATAGAGTATGGTACGAACGTACCATTGGTCGCAAGAAAATGGTTTGTTAGTAAATCAATTTTGGTACGAGCGTACCATTAGGTGGTATGGTCGTACGTGAGCTCACAGGAAAATTGCTTATCAAGAAAATTGATTTGGTACGGGCATACCAAATGATGGTACGACCGTACCACATTTCCCTCTCTTTTTCTCACTAAAGAATTTTAAATCCATACGAGCGTACAAGATAGGTACGGCCGTATGCGACTTATTAGAAAAGTTTTAGACCCTTTCTAACGGCTTTTTTTACATATAACTTCAATCCATTTTATCTCAAACGACTAGTTTTTGCAGAGTAATCATTCTGTTGATCTTCTATTGTCAAGAACAAGTAAGTCTACTTGTATTTATGTATTTTACCATTGAAAACTCTCTTCTATTTTATTCCCACTTGTGAAAGCTAGGGTTTGCTGTCACACCCAGCCCACCGAAGGTAACATGCTCCAGTCGAATATACAATGACTTCCCCTCCCGGAAACCATCATATACCCAACAAGGGATGACCGTCATCTAAGTACCATGCATGTGAGAATAATAATCAAGGGCAAACAGGCAAAATGAACTCGGGGCACGTCACGACATATACACTTATTACAATCCCTATCTACTAAA
>CANYBF012138518.1:0-12924 GCA_948192965.1 Dalechampia spathulata
CACCCGCCCACGGGTCCTTCCTGCCCACATACCCTTTCTCTTTGGGCTATGTCATTGTCATGTTGCTCACAAAACAGTTTTGGTGGGGAGCCTTCTCGGGACCAAACAGGATATAGCTATGCGCTCCGCCCCGTACGAGTGAAACGGGATGTGCATCGCATGTTAAACAAGCATCATTCGACATTCTAAGATACTTTACAGTACAAAGTTTTTCCGGATTTTGTCCCGGAAAGGCTCTCGACCAAACGTCTTTTCCTTCCAAATAGTGCGTGCATGCACTATTCACCCTATGCGTATTTTGCCTCGTATGGGCAAAATGTAATGCATGTGACATGCTAAATATGCATTATTTGACATTCTAAGACATTCTCGTGAAGAAAATTTTTCTGGATTTAGTCCCGAAAAGGCTCCCGACTAAACGTCTTTTTTAGGCTATATGCGATGCGCATAGTGCTATGCGCTGCGCATATAGCATTTTTGACCTATGCGCTCCACCTCGTACGAATGGAATGGGATGCATGCCATAGGTCCATGAAGATGCAAACGACATTTTGAGTTACTTTGCAGTTTTAAGTTTTGCCAAATTCGGCCTTGAACCAACAGTTTCCCCTAATGGGCTCATTTTAGGGCCCGTAGCGCTATTTTGGCCCAAAAGTGGCATTCGGTGTGCCAAAAGTTGTGCCTCGTATAGGCATTAGTGAAAATATGTTCTATGTGCACAGAACACTCAAAATAGGTTTAACTGGGTGGTGGGCCCCACCAGTGCCCTTGGTAGGCCCCACAATGTAGTGGGCCCAAAAGGTGACAAATAGCATGTCGAGCGCTTTTCCTTGAGTAAGGCAGCAAGTGGGATGTGTTCTGTGCGTACAGAACACTCAGAATGGATTACAGTGGGTAGCGAGTCCCACTAATGCCTGGTAGGCCCTATAGTGTAACGGCCCTGGATTGTGGCGTTCGGGATGCCACGAGATGTGCCTTACGTAAGGCAGCTGTAAAATGTATTCTGTAAGTACATAATACACAGAATAGGCCAATAGAGGTGGTGCGCTCCACCTATGCACTATTCATGATGAATATTGCCAAATGCCTAAAATGCAATATTTTGCATTTCGTGCAATTTGCCTTGCGTAGGCAACAATGAAGTGTGTTCTGTATGTACATAACACTCATAATAGGGAAATGAAGGTGGTGGGTCCTGCCAGGTGTCATGGTGGGCCCTACCAGCTTTGATGTATTCTGTACACCAGAATACTCAAGGGAAGCTACAGAGGCCTATGTGCATAATCAAGGTCGATATCGGGGACTAATACCGAGCCGAATCAACAGAAACCCGAAATTGCACCAGTGTGAAAAGTCAGGGTCAACATCCCTAAAAATCCTTAATCTCTCACTTACTTCCATTAACTTATTCTTCAACTTTCCTAAGGTAAAACTTATACTAAATGATAGAAAATTGAAAATTACTACTTTTTCTATGAAAATCTTTAAAAAATTTCATGAAAAATGGTTAAGAAATTATCTCAAGATGATTTTCTCTTCTTCTTCCTTTCCCCCTCCAAAATTTTGACATTTCTCTCCGCCCCTCTCTTATTTCTTACTTAATTTAATAAATATAATAAATATAAGTCTTTAAGTTGGAAAAAATTCCACTTTAATCCTTAAATTTATGAGAAATTACACTTTAGCCCTCAAACTTTCAATTTTATCAAATAAGTCCCTCCATAACCTTTAAAACATCTTAAATCAATCCCTCAACTTTAATTACTAGCAATTAAGTCCTTAAAATTGGCCTTTCCAAAATTGCCCTTACCAATTTTCCAAAATTCCAACTTTACCCTTAAATAATTTCAATAATACCATTTGTGTCCTTTTTGATATCTTTAGCTATATTTCAATCCCGAGCACCTTTAAATAACTTAATAGAATCCACAATTCACTATGGATAAGATTTTATAGCTTAAATCGTCTAAAGCAGCCTATGCGATTGAAAATCGCGCGTTTCCCGGGGAGGTCACGCATCCTCCATTTTCAAGTACATTTAACTTTAATATGTTTAATTTGTATATTTAACTTAGTTTTTATCCCAAATATTCTTCTATCCTATCATACTCCTTGACCCGAATATGCACTATTTAGTCTCCATGTTTGACCTGATTATGCTTATGTAACTTAATATAGGCTTAAGTTCATTTTCCTCAAAATTTACATTTATGTCATTAGTTCTTTAGTTATAACTTATACTCTCATCCTACTAACCCCCTATTTATGGATGTAACAATCAATGTCACTGACATATTCTATAAGATTTTATCTTTAATTCATGCTTTCACATGATATTGGATTAATAAATTGTATCCTTATATTCCTTTTATTGCCTAACATTGAATGTTTACTTTATTTAGTCATGCACTTTTTACTTATACCACCCAATGTCATATTTTTCTCATGTGGAGGAGTTGTTGCTTAATGACTTATGTTTTTGTATTTATGAAGACGCCTTTATAATAGAATAGACATATTTCCCCTTTTAGCATGTATGTTTAGTATTATTCATCGTATATCCCCAATCTCTCTTGATCCTTTTCTCTAGGCCATTATTTTATTCCATGCTACTATGCTCATGTTTTATATATCTTCCATGATGTATGCTTTTATTATGCAATATTTGCCATGATACATGCTATACATGTCATTCTTTCATATGTCATACTTGTGTCATGTCATCTCACATATGTCATGCTTATGTCATGTCATCTCTCACATGTCATACCTATGTCATGTCATTCATATATATCATGCCTATGCTATGTCATTCTTTCATATGTCATATCTATACCATGTCATTCTTACATGTTATGCCTATGCTATGTAATCTCTCACATGTCATGCTTATATCATGTCATCTTTTGCATGTTATGGTTATGCCATGTCATCTTTTCACATGTCATGCCTATATCATGTCATCTTTTGTATGTCATGCCAATGTCATATCATCTTTTCATATGTTATGCCTATGCAATGACATCTTTCATATGTTATGCCTATGCCATGCCATGTCTTATTTGCCATGCTTTATCTATTATGGTTGCTACCTTGCTATATCGTGTTGCATGTTTTATTCATGTTTATGCTTGCTCACCTGCCTAGGATAATTAATTCAACTAAAATGGTAAAATCAAACTTGAAACTCTAAGAAAATAAATCTTTACCACTCGAACCCATCTTTGAAGGGTTTGACTTAGCACTCATGCTATGGGTTGGTTGAACCAAATCTAGAACTATCTAGTGGCAACTCCATCTTATGATCCTTTTAGGTTTATTTTATTCCTCGAGGTACCCCTTAGGAAGACCACACTTTCGCTCCAAGCAAGCCCCTCATATTGTCTATCGTAAGCCTCACTCTAGGTTGTGGTAAAAGCCCTACCTATAATTATGACTCTACTAGGGACCTATGATGAAAGAATAGTGGCATTGAAATCTTAGAGTTTTATATCTATTTTCTCATTCTAGTTGGATTAGTTGTATTGCATATCATGTACATAGTTTGCATCTACATACCACCTTTGCCCCTAACTAGCTGATGGCTGTAGGTGAATGAGTATTTTGGACTCCATTTGACTCCTTGGGAAAGCAAGTTTGCAATAACCACTCGTTGCCTTATACTGAGGACCATCAATGATTCTTAGAATAGATAGATGTTAGGTATAGTCCTGTATCAATGATTTTATTGAGTTAGATAGGTTATGGACAATGTAGTAAGAGACCTTAGCCTATTTCAAATCGGATTAAAGGCCATGTAGCTAACCATAGCAACATTCTAAAATTAAGATCCTCTTATTCACATGCTATGTGGATCTATGCCTCATCACATTAGTAGATTTACCTAAGTCCAGCCTATTTTTCCATCTCATATTGCTCTGTTAAGAGTTAGAATTCTATCATAATTCTATGATGGTTGTATAACCTTATGCCTATTCCATTGACATTCTCTTATCATTGTAATATGATTATTCCAAAATGCTGTCGAATTTTCATCATAATCCCTCATATGATTAGACAATGATCAATCTTTACTTGCCTCAGATGTTGAGAGTATGATACCTTGAGTTCTTAGTATAACTTTAGGCTAATATCCCATTTAGGAGATTTTAAATCGACTAGTCTTTGTGGAGGTATAAAGGTAGTAGGAAGTACTGTCATGTGTGACATGTTCACTAACCATTTTTTATGTTTTCTGTCTAACAAGTATACATGCATACTCATGTAATTTAACTCTAACTAGTTTCCTAGTTAGAGCTATAACACTGGATGTTTCCTAGCATAAATCATGCATACATTTTATTTATTGTATAACATACAAACACATATGCATACACATGCATTCATGCTAACTTTCTTTGTCATGTGCAGAAATATGTCAAATCCATAGTCTCCTAAGAATGTTACATCCTCATTTGAGACTGCTTGCTTTGTATTAGATGATGCTTCACTTACTGTTTTCCAATATTTAATTAATTAATCAATGACTAAGCTCTTGTCTAATGACTTTAAGACTCTCTTGCAATCGTAGATTTAAAAGGTGCTAGGCTCTGGAGACCTTGTCACTCTGCCCGCTCCCATCAAGGATAAGAAGAAGGCAGTCAACTTATATGATGACGAGATAAATGATGATGCATCACTTCACATACATGATGTTTACAAATCTAAGACTTCTACACTAAAATAGAAGATAGAATAATTATAGTCTATCATGAAGATTAAGGGGATGGGTTTAGACCTTAACTTTGATGAGTTATATATTTGAGCTATTAACGAGCTACCTACCAAGTTCAAGATCTGGATGTTCCTAAGTATAGTGGGGCTGGGGATCCAAAGAACCACTTGAAGATAAATATGATGATGATAAGCACCACTAACTTATCAGATGAGCAGATAATTCAACTATATTCATCTTATTAGAGGAACCAGTACTGGCTTAGTATCATAGTCTCAGCAAGGCAACCATGGCTGAGTGGAAGGCCTTTTGCATTACATTTTATAAGCAGTACAGGTTCAAGTCTTGCTTTAATGTTACTCTATTGGATCTTGAGATGGTGAATCATAAAGCTAATTATTCTTTCATAGACTACTTTAGCTAATGGATGGATAAAGCTGTACTAGTCAGATAAAAGCCATCAAAGTCGAACATGATTAATAAGCTTAGTACAGGGTTCCATTATATTAGAATAAGCTGAAGTATTGGACATTCCATACATTTAAGGACATCTATTCATTTAGGCAGAGGATCGAGCAGACTGAGTGGTTGAAGAAGAGGAAACCTTCCTTTGTCAAACCTAAAACCACTACATATACCCACTCACCACATAAATCCCACTACATAAATGCCTCACAATCACCAAACCCAATCCTTCAAAACACTAGCTAACCCAGAGGTACTCAAATCTTGGGATGCTACTTTCTAAGATTTTTAGGTATCTCCTCAAAGCCAAACCCAGTTAACCATTAGAGCCAAACTTCTAAACATCACCACCAGCCTCAATAGACACCAAAACCTACTACCACTACCATCATTATCATGGCCATAATATAGATGATTGCCGCTCTCTTAAGTGGGTTATTCAGGATCTTATAAATTAAGTGATCTTGAAGATCCCAAGAAGTCCATACCCTATACCAAAATAAACCTATTACCTAACTACCATAAGGCTAACCATACTTATATGATCCAATCAAGGTTCCCAGAATCTCTAGTTCTTAGCTCTTTTTCTCCCCTCGATAGTGAAGAGATTGCTTGACTTCCTACTATCAACTTTTAGCCTGGCATGTTGTTCGATATTGGTGCTATTGATATCTGGTACAATAGCTTGGAGGATGAGTCTATAGCTACTCAAAATTTTGACATATCTAAATCGATAGAGGTTTAGAAACTAAAAAGGGGTGAGTCAGTTGGGACTTCTAAGGCAGCTAAACCATCACCTAAGGCTCCCAAGCAATAGAAGGGATTAGGTGGTAATAAGATGTCTTCTCGGGTTTGTAATATGCCCTGAAGTGGTAAGGTGTTTACTCCTCCTAATCTCGGGAAAAGGTTTGATGCTCTAAAGAAGCTAATCAAGGCTATACCCACTATAGATAAGGCTAGTCCAAATAATGTGCAAGCTTTATAACATATTGATAAGAGTAAAGAAGTTACTTTGCCTGAGAACATTATCATCAAATAGTTGAGAAGACACAAACTAATATTAATATATGGGATTTAATGATATTATCCTAATAGCATTGATGGGTTGTTGTCGAGGTACTTTTTAGTATAAGGACTTCTTCATCTACGTCTACTTTCAGCATGAAAAGTCAGTTGGTAAATTGGGAATTAAAATAGCATAATCACTTTCTCTTATGTAGATCTACCAGTTGAGGGTATTTGTTACAATAAGGTGTTCTTCATCAAGGTGTAAATCATGGATTTCTCTACTCCTTACATCATGGTGGATGACAGTTCTTATATCAACATCTATCCTCTTAAGGTGTTGCTCAAGCTTGGGATTTAATCTTTAAACTTAAAACCATTTAAGACTATTATCTAGGCATATGAAGAGTTTAAGTGGGAGCTTACTGGTACCTTCATCATTATTGTCACTGTCAGGCTTATTGAATTATTGGTGGAGTTCATAGTTTTGGACATCTTAGTGTCTTTTGCTTTGCTTTTGGGACAGTCGTGGTTCCATCCACCAGGAGGTATGCCATCCACCTTACACCAGAACATTAAGTTTCCATATGAGGAGAGTATGGTTACTATTATTGCTAACGATGAGGTTGCTTTAACCTACATTAAGGAAGATGTCCCTCTTATGATTAGTTTTTATATCACTACTATCCAAGAACCTGAGTCATACTCGTATCAATGAGCCCTACTATGAAAAAGATGTTATGCAACTTTTATGTCTGGCAGGGATCTAAGTTGATACCACCAAGGTTTAGTAGAGTTTAATATCTCTATAGTCATGTGGGAGGAGAGTTATTGTATCAGGTTCAATGCTTACACCTTGGATAAGCCAAAGGAGTGCAAGATGGTTTCTTTTATCAAGGATGAGACCTAGTATGACTGAGCTCTTGATTTGCCTAACTCTAATGATTTCTTCAACTAACAGTTCATCATCTTCAATGATGTTTATGATTTATCATCCTTGATAACATCTAAGAAGGTTATCACCACTTCTTCCACCATCAACTTTAATGATGACTTCTAAATTTTTGGTGATGTTACCGACCTCACCATCGATTGTCTCAAACTGGAGCCCATCATAGTTACTGTACTAGAGACCAAGCTATAAAGTTTGGATATGGGTGATCTACTACTTTAGAAGATCTATAAGGACATCGTTACCTTAGTAGATAGTACTTTTGATAAGATATTGTATGAGGATGATGTTGTTTCTATTTTTGTATTTTTTGATGATAATGTAATCCTTTCAAAGTTTAATGCTATGAAAAATAGTTCTGCTTATGTTTGTGATGTGTATTTGCATGAACATGAGCATTACATGAGTATTTTTAACATTAATTCATTAAGCATTAAAATTGTTAACATTGTTATAGATGATAGGCCTTGTCTTCTTCAGATTGTATCTGACTTAACTCTTGATGAGTGAACAGAAATTTTCTGAGTGTTAAAATAGTACATAAAAGCCTTTGCTCTAGGCTATGAAGACATGTTGGGTATTAACAGAACTATAGTAGAGCATAAAATTCCAATCAAGCTTGAGTTCAAGTTAATTAAGCAGAAGCTACATTGGCTTCAACCAAAATAAGTTCAAAAGGTTAAGGAGAATATCCAAAAGCAGTTGGATGCTAAGTTCCTCAAAGTGGTTAACTATCCTAAGTGGTTGGCTAATGTAGTTCTGGTTCTAAAGAAAGATGGCAGGGTCAAGGTCTGTGTATACTATAGAGATCTGAATAAGGTATGCATGAAGGATGACTTTCCTTTACCTCACATCAATATGCTAGTGGATAGTGCAGTCATCAATGCTATATATTCATTTACTGATGGATTTTTTAGTTATAATCAGATTCTCATGGCGAGCATAGATAAGGTGAAAACAACTTTCATCACAAAATAGGGTACCTATTGTTACAAGGTCATTCCTTTTGCTTTGAAGAATGCATGTGCTACCTATTAAAGGGCCACAATAACCTTGTTGCATGATCTAATCCATAAAGAGATTGAGGTTTATGTAGATGATATGATGGTGAAGTCTCCCATTTGAGTAGAGCATCTGAATACTTTTGATAGATTTCTCACATGTGTTAAGAAATACAGGCTTACGTTAAATCTAAAGAAATGGATATTTGGGGTGACATCTGACAAGTTGCTAGGTCATGTGGTCAATCAGGGGTATTGAAGTGGATCCCAAAAAGGCAAAGTTGATCCATAAGATACTGATTCCCAAAATTGAGATCGAAGTTAGAGGATTTTTAGGATAGCTCTAGTACATTAGTAGATTCATTGCTAAGCTCAATACTATGTGTGAGCTCATCTTTAAGCTTTTGAGGAAGAACTAGCCTTTGGTTTGGGATGAGAACTGCTAGTTTGCATTTGAGAGGGTAAAGCACTACCGCTTTAACCCACTGATTCTATAGTCATCTTGGTTAGGGAAACCATTATCACTCTATCTAACTTTAGAGGAGGAGTAAGTAGGTGCTACGATAGCTTAGGGGAATGAAGTTGGGATCGAGCATGTTGTTTATTACTTGAGTAAGAAATTATTGCTAGCAACATGCAAGTATAACATTGTTGAGAAGTTATGCATGGCAATGGTCTGAGTCACTAAGAAGCTTAGACATTACTTCCAATCATACCAAGTTTAAGTGATCTTCAAGTTCAACCCGATAAGGTACTTGTATAAATCTCCTTCATTAGTAGGGAAGTTTTCCAGGTGGCTGATCTTGTTATCAAAGTTTGATGTGTAATACATCACTAAGAAGGTGATGTAGAAAGATTACTGAATTCTTAGCATCTAGGTTGATGGATGACTCAGAGACTTTTGAATTGGACTTCCTAAATGAGCACTTGAGGGCAATGGAAGTTCAGAAATGACAATTGCATTTTGATGGCACAATTAATAAAAGGGGTGCATGAATAGGAGTTATGCTAGTCACTCCTAAAGGTGAACTAATTATGCTTTGGAAGTAGCTGAACTTCTTGGTCACTAATAACATGGTTGAGTATGAAGCATGTCTATTTAGTATTAAAGCTCTACTGATGATTGGTGCCTAGGAAATTAAGGTTTTCAATGATTCAATCCTTATCATTCACCAATCCATGGCTGAGTGGGATGTTAAAGAAGGGAGACTCAAGTTGTATGCTGAATATATAAAGCTTACGGTTTATAATTTTAGCTTATGAAAATTCATTCATACTCCATGAGATGAGAATCAGATGGTCGATGCTTTGGTTACACTAGCTTCGATATATAAATGACCATAGTGTCAAGTACAACCTATGATAATTGAGTAGTTCAAGATTTATGGTACTAGATTAGCAAGAAGAGGCTTTATGGTATGTTAATGTCATGAACTTTTCTAAGAATTGATGCTTATCCAGAAGGAGCCAATAAGACTAACAAGCTGGCTCTATGAAGGCTAGCAACTAAATTTACCTGACATCAAGGTGTTCTCTGCAACAGTCGATGGTTTGCAACTTTGATGCATATCGAGAAGGGAAATTGAAATTGTCATGTAAGCAATGCATGTTAGTGCCTACGAGTCCCATATGAATGGGTTTGTACTATATAGAATGATCTTATGTCAAGGTTATTTTTGCCTTACCATGGAGACAAATTGTATACAATTTATATGGAAGTGTCATGAGTGTTAAATTCATGAAGATTTGAGTCACATCTCAATGGTTGAATTGCAGAATTTGATGACACTATGGCTTTTCTCAACTTGGGAATCGAAATTTTACTATTAGATAATTAAAATAAAAATAAAATTAGTTTTAATAAATTTAAAGAAATGGTAAAACCATCATTTCATCTACCCTTCTTCCCTTTTATAATATTAAATAAAAATTTGAGAAAGGTATATTTAATCAATCTATTTCACTTAATTTTTTATAGTATGAGTTTGAAAATGTTAAGTTATATATTAACAATGTAGGATATTTTATAACTTTAATAAATATCTCACAAAATATACAATAATTATTAATTAGCAAATACAAATCAAATTAGTAGTATTTATCTTTGAATAAAATTTTTTTAGCTAAAAATTTAGATACTATAATATAAATTATAAAACAATAAGTAATTAACAAATACAAATAAGATTAGTAATATTTATCTTTAAATAAAATTTATTCAAATAAAATATAATATAATATAAAATATAAAATAATTAATAATTAAGAAATATCAATTACCTTTGAATAAAATTTATTTACATAAAATTAAGATAATATAATATAAAATATAAAATATAAAATAATTAATAATTAAGAAATATCAATTACCTTTGAATAAAATTTATTTACATAAAATTAAGATAATATAATATAAAATATAAAATAACTAGTAGCAAACAAATTAAATCTTTTGGAAAAATAATAAAATTTATAGGAAAAGATAAAACTATTTTTTCCCTTATCCCTACCCTTTTTTAATATAATATAATATTAAAATGATTATTTTTACTTATTTACCTTCTTTCTTAAAATATTAGTTAAAAAAAAAAGAGAATTATGTTTAATGAATCTACTTTACTTTAGCTTTTATAGTATGAATTTTAAAAAGTTAAATATTAAGTTAATAATGTGGAATATTTATAATTTTAATAAATATTTTATATTTTAAAAAAAAATCATAAATAGTATTTTTATTTATATAATTTTAATATAAAAATTAGTTGTTATATATTACAACTATTATTATTATTAGATAATTAAAATAAAATAAAATTAGTTTTTATAAATTATTTATTACAAATTTAATATAATTAGTATTTTCTAAACTTTAATTGTCACATCCTAACTTGATGTAACACGCTCCTGTAAAATAGTTAATAATCCCCTAAGCAAGGAAACCATTAATTATTCTACAAGGGATCTGTATAATTTTTTTTATATTCATTTATTTATATCATATATTATGTCTGACAATATATATATATATATATATATATATATATATATATGTCATCAGATAATAAGTACCCGATGTCTGATGACACTGGTAGACATGTTTAATAACAATACATAAAAGTATACATCCATTATATCTTAAAACATACGTCTTACATTTGTCAGGCATACTCATACCATCATTCCTTATATGTAGTCTACATATTTAATTTTACATAATAAGGTGGTCTTGATAATACACGCAACATAAAAGTACACCACATAAGTATTACTGCCTCTAAGGTTAATATAATAAGTTGCATATACAAGAACACTATAAAGTATGTTACATTGGTCCAAAGCTGGTTTGAGAATTAGATTTTGCGAATCATAACCTCCCTTGACTATAGATCGGTTAGCCTAAACTCTCACCCGAAGGTCCTGATCCTGCGTTTATCAAATGAAAAAAGTTGAGTATAAAACTCAATGGTGCTATAAAATGAGTAAATGACATGAGCATGTATCATAAATAACGTATTAAAGTTAAATAATGGCAAACCATTGTTAACCAGTATAACTGTATCATATCATGTTATTTTGCATCACTCATTAGCTATTATAATCGACGTATATAACATATAATGCAAAGATAAGAATAAATATCATAAAAGAATCCACTGTAACCTTATCTGTGTCAAATATTGTACTGTACATCATTACTTTATGTACATGTCTATATGAGCATGATTGTAGTGCATTCATCATTCCATCCTCTATACTTTCATGATATATGAATGATAATGTATGTCTGTGAGAATACATTCATGCTTTGCATTCTCCCTCTGATTTTCCTGTAACATTTCATTTCTTTTCTATATAATTGTGCACAATCCCATACTAGGTCGATTTCTCTATGTACCAGTACTATATCATTCTTTGGTTCCCGTAGGAATAAAACATTTCCATATGATTCCTTGATAAGAATCTATATTGTATAATTCTATAAAGGGAATCGATAATAACTATATGACCCAGTATACTATTAATGAACATTGCTCTGTATATCACTTTCTTTTCCCCTTTATATCCTCTATATGATATGTCATGAATATGTCTTTATGTATGGATGATTCATGACATGATGCATAATTGATGTTTTAATGATCGTATGCAATGATGATCATATGATACTATTAATGATATAACTTATTAAATTGCTATTATAAGCAAATAAGTGAGAAATCATCCTTTTAAGACCCTATAGGGGGTCATAAGATGAATAACACAAACATTTAGATATAGGGACATCATTTCAAGACCTTAGATAAGGTCATGAAGTGAAAGCACAAACCAGCTATAGACTTATCCTTATTCAAACATCTTGGTGATGGTTGTAATTCCTCCTCTGAAATACCTAAATCATTGTAACACATTCACTTTTAATAAAAACAATCATATAATGTACAGTGATAATTTACATTACACCAATTACAACCCATTCATATGTATAGTCAACATAATTCAAGTATTCATAAGTGAACTTCCTAATCTCATTTAATCAAATCATAAAATGTATATAGATAAAGTACCTAAATACAAGCATATAATCAATCATTTAAGTATACCAACTGTTGGTTTGCGTAGTTAATAAGCAGTGGAAGAAATTTAAAATTTTATTTTAAAACAACAAACCAAAAGATGATCTTTGCATCAAAACACAGAGAAAATAGTTTAGAGATTTGAAGCGACAGTTTGATAGTAACTCTTACATTCAATGCAGATGTCCTTCGTTCTTGATCTCTATTGCGTTT
>CANYBF012138606.1:0-12738 GCA_948192965.1 Dalechampia spathulata
AAAAAAAACACATTCAAGTTTTCTTAACACAATGTATCCTAAGAATATGAGACGGTTATGATCCAATAGTTCATATATCTACATCTTGTTTCCAATTGAAATAAGATAGTAACTTAAGAACCACATTGATAAATTCAAGAAATGCATATATTGCATGCATATACATGATGCTAATTAGTCCCTGGTAGTTTAAGTAATAAGAAATGCAGATATATACCTTCTCCACGAGGTAATGTTCTCCGAATTCCAAGTCGAAATCGACGGCTGTTCTTCCGGTGACTATTTCAAGGAGTACCACTCCAAAACTATATACGTCTGATTTTCTCGTTAAGCGCCCACTAATTGCATATTCCGGAGCAAGATAACCTCTTCCAATTCACAACCGAAATCAAGAAATTAGAAATAATACTTTATATAGATTATAAACACACATTATCATTATTTAGATAATTCTAATATTAAAAATTACCGAAATAGATTTTTTCAATTTGAAAGCATTTTATTTTTAAAATTTAAAATTAAAATAATTATTTTTGTAAAATGCACAAATATATTTTTTGATAAATAAATTCTAGATAAATCATTTAAACAGTTATAGAATTGAAGTCTCATTAATAAGAGTAGATATTTCTTCACGTCTTCTTCAGATATAATATTTTATTCTACAGATGTAACATATATATATTCATTGTATTATTTAGGCATGGAATTATTATATATATATACATAGATACAGACACCCAGCAATTAAAAAGTTCGGTGAGATTTACTATCCAACAATGATACATACATACATACATACATACATACATACATATATATATATATATATATATATACATACATATATATATATATATATATAATGGATGGACAGTTAGCAGATAGACTATGTTCAAATATTGGACTTACAATGTGCCAGCGACTCTTGTACTGATGTGGGTGATATTGTCTGAAAATAGCTTCGACAGACCAAAATCTGAAACTTTGGGTATAAAATTGCGATCCAAAAGTATATTGCTAGCCTTTATATCTCTATGCACAATATGAGGTTTCACTTGCTCATGAATATAAGCTAGCCCCTCTGCTATCCCTACTGAGATTTCTCTTCTTGCTTCCCAACTGAATTTAGCTCTATTTTTGTTCCCACCTGCGGTGTATGAAGAGAGTATATATGTGAGCTTGATAAGAAAAATGAAGGACATACATTTTTTCCTATTTTTTTGGATAGTTTGAAGTCGAATTCAAATGGGTAATTTTTAGAAAAGTTAATACTGAAATATTTTTTAAAAATTGTGTAAAATTATGTAAGTGAAATATATACCAAGTAAAATCTGAGCAAGGTTGCCATTTTCCATGTATTCATAGACTAGAAATCTGCAAGGACCATCAATGTAAGCACCATGCAGCTTAACAAGATTTCCATGGCAAATACTGGACTGTGAAGCTATCTCTGACAGGAATTCTTTGTCTCCTTGCTTTGATTCTGCTGATAACACCTTCACAGCCACAATTCTCCCATCTTCAAGTTTTCCCTTTAATTATGTAGTTATTATAAATATATCATTAATCATGAGGAAAACACTCCAAACACAATATAATTATATATTATCATGCTTGTATTAGAATAAATACAAGTCCATGTCATTTAGGAGTCCCGGGAAGTTTTGCTTTTTTAATGGAAAAACATCGAATTCAAACTTTGAAAATGAACTAATCTATATCGAAAAAGTCTTTCTTCTGATTGAACTCTATTATGGTCTATCTGATTTAGATATATGCCCGGAAAAATTAATTACCTTGTAGACGGTGCCAAATCCACCTTCACCAATTTTGTTTGAGGAATGGAAGCCATTGGTAGCAACCTTAAGTTCACTCCCTGAGAAGGCATGCACATTCTGTAGAATACTTTCACTCCCTGTGATTGTTATGAATAGTTTAAAGAATGAACAGGAGAAAAACTATGAACGAATTCGACACTTGTATATCAATGCAAACAGCTTTCTGAGGCTCGATAACAGTACAAAAGGTACTGACCTTGGGTGCTATCATCTGAAGGGGAAAATTCTGATGAAGAAGAGAAACATGTGAAACGAGGGAAAGATGACTTGACAGAAGTAACTAAGTTGTTTCTGTGGCTTGATAAGCTTTGTTTGATCCTCTTCAATAGTGAAGAATTTTCAATCTTCATGGCTGTATTCCTTTTAGCACCAATGAAGGAAACCACGGAATGCAACGCAATCTCTTCAGATTCCAAATGAACAAGACAGAGAAGGGAAAGAATCCCGAATGCAGACGATGAGAATAGTGTCAACTGGAACTAGTTCTCTGCGCATATATAAATATAACAAAATCCTTTAGCCTATCCAAGTCTTTTTTTTTTGTAGCCTAATAATTTAATATAGCAAGGACCCAATCAACTGTAATATTCATTATATTTTAATATGTATATATATATATACAGTTTATGATTTATATTATAACATTAAGATGGTCATACCCGAGACAGTTGCTCCAACCCATTAAACTTTGGTTGGCTATAATGGGAGGTCTTGTCCACTTCTCCCCTCAGCTAAAGACAAACTTTTCTGAGTGGGAAAAGACGTTACATGATGTAAATATGTTTTATAGAAGAGAGAAAAATGACGTGAGGCGGCTAAGAGAAATAGAAAGAGGCTGAAAAGAACATTTGGGTATGATTGGATGCATATGATATTCATAAGGTAGCTTTATATTGTTGACTTTCTAAATCAAAACAGTGTCAGGATCAGGTCATATTTAATAATGGGATTGTATGGAATTTTGATATATACGTTTGTAGAACCCTAATGCATAAATTCACCCTATCTTTTTATATTTTTGATGTAAATAATTTGTTTAATTCTTTTTTTAATGTATTTTTTTAAAATATTCTCTATTTGATGTATTTTTCTAGGACCACTGCCACATAAATCAAATAAAAATAAAATTTTTATTTTTAGATTTTTAAAATTATTATAAATCTTCTAATTTCTTTCAATTAAGTCATTTTCTCAAAGAAATCTTAAAAATAAAGCTCTGATACCATTCTTTTCGAGCCTACTTTTTCTGCTGACGGAATCAAAGAGTTACTCTGATATTAAACAATATTTTCAGAGTATTTTCTATTTTTTCGAATTTCTTTTAGTTCTTGATATTTATTAAAATATCAAGTACTAGCAATGAAATCTGAAGATTCTTTATTCTTGAGAAAATATTCCTCAAACTTACTTTGTCTAAGAGTCAATTTGCTTAGATTTTCTATAGATTTTTTCAAATTTTTATTTAAGGATTCTATAGAAATTTGAAGCAAATTTAAATGATCAATAATAGAATTTAATAACCCTATTATAGGATTTTTATTTACACCATGATCTAAGTAAAAACATTCAGAATGAGGATAATTAATGGTCATGAAAATAATTATGATTATGAAAAATATTTTTCTATCGTTCCTGCAAGAAAAACACTTCTATAATCATAACTCAATGATCTTCTTTCAGATCCTTAACTTCATTTATAAACCAATTCTTATAAAAGAATTTAGACATATACCTTTTGTGAACAAGGTCCACCGTACTTTCGT
This sequence comes from Dalechampia spathulata, assembly GCA_948192965.1. Classification (NCBI taxonomy): domain Eukaryota; kingdom Viridiplantae; phylum Streptophyta; class Magnoliopsida; order Malpighiales; family Euphorbiaceae; genus Dalechampia; species Dalechampia spathulata. The sequence goes on from CANYBF012138606.1 coordinate 3,605, forward strand.
TTCAATTTTTCAGCTTACCACCCCTTTGTTTATAAAAAGTTCTTTTGTGCACTAGATTGTCTTACTCTTTTTTCTACTTCAGGTCTTATAAGGCACTCCTAACAAACCTATTATCAACTCCAACGTTCTATCATCTTCTCTACAATCACAATAACGATTGTGACTTAGGAAATGATTTTCCAATATATTGACTCCTGCCTCTCTAAGCTCTCTTTTTAGATCTGTCACTTGATGAATATTTATAAAATCTAATAGGTAAAGTTTATCAATAAAACTTTCAACTTTAGAAGGCATAAGAACTTGATAAATTTAGAACAATGTTTTTATTTCACAATTCTCCTCCTTGAATCAAGAGATCTAAGGAGATATTTATACAACTCTGCTTGTTACACCCAGCCCACCTGGGGTAACATGCTCCCGTAGAATACACAACGATCTCCCTCAAGGAAATCATTGTATACTCTACAAGGGATGAGCCTACCTAACAATTGTCATGCATGCGGTAACCACAGTAAGCCATAAACTTGCGGAATGAATGACAGAAACATTCCAACACATATATTACATTTACTACCTACGAGAAGATAAATGCATAATTAATTACAAATACAGACTACTCTAAGTCCCTGCCTTTAATAGGTCCTTGCTAAATGGCTGCCTTGGGATCCATGCTCACCGCTCAACTGCTAACCTGCGTCCATCAAATGACGAACGCTGAGTATATCACTCAGTAGTGCTATAATCATTACATAAAATAAGAATAATAAAGGGAGATAAATGATACAGCCAAACCTTTGGCCCTCTTACCGCAGGTAAACGATACCTGCAACGCATATACACCTCTGTGCAGGCCACACATGAAACTAGTCTCAGATCATAACCTAATATTTATGATCATATATCCAATCACGCCACTAATAGTTCTATAGTGACCATAACCATATACACCAAATCTCATATAGTCATAAGACATCCATAGACACATATACCAAATCATATATGATAATATAGCAATCACCTTACTTTAACACGTATTCACATGCATGTTCATGCTGTAATGCAGTCTGGTGTATCCTATAGTTATTCATGCATTATCTATTTGTCTTTCCTTTCCGTCATTGTTATGAGGATTCAATCAACCAGGCATTCCTCCTTTATATAGCCTTCATTGTAATTATTATCATCTTTTCATAACACTTTTCTATAAGCACTTATGGTGCTTCATTCATCATTCAGTCATGTCACATAATGATAATGACAATGCATGAGGATGTATTTATGCTATGCATCCGCCCTCTTGTTTTCCTGTAACATAACATCTCTTTTCTTTCTTTTATGGTTGTGCACAATCTCTCTCTCTCATACTGGGTCCCTATGTACCGGTACTCAACTCCCAAAGGAGGCCATTCATTATCCAGGTCATTAGACCCCTTTTTCCTTTTTACTCTATGTCTCAAGACTCAACTCCCATAAGGAGGGCAACATATATATACGATTCCATTATGGAATCCTGTATCGTATGACCCAGTATGATTGGAGCGTATAGCTCTCCTTTTCCTTTCCTCATTTCTCCTCTCTTAATGCATGCCATGAATGTATTCATACATTAATATGATTCATGACATGATGCAATAGAAAATACGCATAATTGAACATCTAGATGACAGAGGTCATCATTCACATCATTCATAGGTCACATCATCAATCATTTCAATCATTAACATTCATAACCACATCATTATTCATTAAACATGTGCCTTCCTTAATCATACAAACATTTCAGTCTCTCATCCTTCTATCATTCAATCACACAAAGTTTAACCGTCAATTTTACAAGAATACAAGCATATAAACACAAACCATCGATAATAAGGTAAGTATCCCTTACCCGTTAATGATTTCCTAAGGAACCATCTATTAGAAAAGCACTAACCTGTGATGATGACACGCCTATCATGTGCTCGTAGTCCCTCCGTCGACTTCTGCTAGCCTTAGCCCTTCCATCTTGAGCTATTCCTGCTCTTAAATCCGAAACCCTAAGGTTTTAGTATGTTTTTAGGGTTTTCTTAAGAGAAAAATGAGCATACCTATCCATTTCAACCCTTTTAAAAAGTCAACAATAAGTCGCGTACGGCCGTACGGAATTCGGTACGCCCGTACCAAACTTTAAATTCTCGGTTCTTAAGCCCTAAACTCACCCTCATGGAACCTGATCTAATCCCAAACATAGTACACTTCCTAAAAACATCAACAACATTTCCCCTTACACTACAAAGAAGTCATGCTTCTCAATAAGGCAGCAATATCAAAGCACAATCATCAGTAAAACATTTAACATGTTTCACATATGTATACATATACTTATACATATACATACATGTTTACATACAACCTGTGCAATACTACTAGGGCCTCTAGGGTGGATGTGACACTGCTGGTGCCTTTTGATTGTTTGCCAGCATAACACGTTTTTAACAAAAATTGACATAAATAAGGTTTATTATTGAAGCTTATCTTATAGCTGTTAAAGCAGCTTCAATAATGTGACCGACACTTAGATTATTGAAAGCAAATAAAGCAAACAGCTGGTGTCTCTGGTCCCATTTTCCAGCTTTACACACATGCTAATTTATAAAAGATAAAGTTTTCTATTAATAATAAGATTCCCTCTTATCTTGATAGAATTTCATCCTCTTTCGGTGTAAGGGACCAAGCACTTTTCCTGCTTTACCTCTATCCATGACATCTATCACCAAGCATCTCAGTATGCTTCCAAGTTGATCTTTTGTTGTCCATGTCTTACAAGTCTACCATTACATGAATGTTCATATCTTGCATGTCTGTCATTACTGCTTCTTGTCGTTTTTCTTCATCATCTTTTTCTTTTTCTTTGGTAATTATTTTCCAAAGCTTGAAGGTTTCCTTCTTGATATTCAAACTAGAATCTTTTCTTTCTAGTTTCAGATATAGTTCCCTTGCTAAGGATTTTCCTCTATTGAACTTTGGATCTTCTGTAATTTTAACATCAAAATACCATATGGACACGAACACTCTTCCATGCCCAGAATAACATAATTGGTGTTATTTACCTTTCTCTCCAAAATATCTTTGAAAGTCTCAATGTGAAAGACTATACTGATTTCTTTACATTTCTCGTACATCCTCCATTTCATCATCCTTGTTTGAGGATCATATTTCTGGGGTTCCACCATCTTTTGAACAGAGACTAGATGTATTTCCCATAACTGATAGGGATATCTAGCTCTTGTATCCATCTCGTATTGCAGTATTATACTTGTTATCTATAACGTAACTAATCTTGTTGTCTTCTTTAGATAACTCAAACCACCTTTAACAATACTTGGTAATTTATTTCTTCATGGATCTTCTAAATCGAATTCCAGTAACATCTGCGAATCTTAGATTTTCCACTGCTTTTTCTGCTTCAATCTGCAAATTAAGCCATCCATAACTAGAAAAATGGATATAAGGGTGTACCTCTATGGATTCTCTATACATCCTATCCACCGAATCAACAATCTTATTTCCGATAGAATATCTGATATCGCCTGGGAGATACTGATTCAGTTTCCTTAGGATCTTTTCTCTTTCTTCCACCCTTCTGACTAACTCTTCTTCTTTAGCTGTAGGGATATTAAGTTTCTTTTCCAGCTTTTTAATATACCCCATAGCTTTATTTATATAGAAACTCATACTGTCTTCCTTTTGCATGATTAAGGCTTCCATGAGACTCGTGTGAATCCAAAATCCTTCTTTCAAAAGATTTTCAGTGTCAAATGCTTCTTTTTTTTAGAACTAGAAGAATTTTTTATCCCTGAAGGACCAACAACTTCTTTTCCTTTAGAATTATTTTTAATAGGAATTTCTTCCTCAACATTCTGTACTTCTTTAATAGAATCCTTGATTCTTTCAAAGAATCCTCCAACATCAGTAAGTTCTTCTTTAGATAGGCTTTTCACTATACCCGTCCATCATGTTGGCTTGATAGACTCAATAGGTTCATCTGTATGTTCTAGCTTGGAGCATCTTACCCATTACTTGTACTTTTTTGAAGGTTCTCCAAGTAATCCATGATCTCCTTCTGGACTTGGCGGATCATCATTAGAAAAGCTTTTCAAGGCTTCTTCTTTTTTAGCTTCAGCCTTTTCTTCTGTGGTTACCTGCATTTCAATATTAGAAAATTTTTCTTCACATTTCTTTTTTAAAATAAAAGTTCCTTTAAAGGAATCTTTTTAAATCTTTTTACGATTCAACAGTTCTTTCAAACTCGTATTATCTAACTTCTTTGGACAATCAGAAGACCAATGTCCAAGTTGTTTACAATACCAGCAAAGAAAATCTTTTGAAATCTTTACTTTCTTTATCATCATCTTCTGAACAGAGTTAACACTCTCATTCTCTTCTTTTGCTCATTATTTTCTAGAATGTCCTTGCCTCTTGCACACCCAACATAATTTGTTCTTTGTAGCAGGATCCATTTATAAAATCAAACAATTCACAAGAAAGAGAATCAACTATCACATTTTTATTTGAAGGTATATATTCAATATCAAACCTGTAATAACTAAACCATCCTTACAACCTTAAGAGTCTAGTTTGCTTAGCCTCTTTAAAGTTCAGATTCATGAAATGTTTTACATATGTTGAATCTGTTCTTAAAACAAACTTTTTAGGAGCTAAGAAAATGTAAAAAGCTTTCATATCATTTTTAGCAGCTAACACTTTCTTTTCATGAATTGGATAATTCATTTCTGACCCCTTAAAAGTTCCAGACCAATATTTACAGTTTTTTTTAGTTTTTTTCCTTTAATTTTAAGAATTGCTCTCCAATAATTATCTGAAGCATCGATTTCCAAGACTAACTCATCTTTATCTGATAATAAAGTTAAACAGGGTAAATTCTTCATTTTTATTTTACCATGATAATAGCTTGAGTATCTTCATCTTCCCAATACCAAGGATTTTTATTTGACATTTTCTTTGATATCCTTCCAAGGTATTTTGATAGATCTTTTATAAATTGTCAAGCATAGTTAGCAAGATCACAAAATCTTTGTACTTGCTTTCTATCCTCCAGTTTATCAAGAAATATAAAAAATTTTCAGAGATATGGCTTTACAATTATACTTTCCCTTTAGAAATTTTTATTCCTAAAAACTTAATTCGTTCTTTGAACCATTATATCTTTCTTTCAGATAGAATCATTCCTTCTTGTTTAAATACCTCAGTCACTTATTCTAAATGACTCATATATTCTTCCTTATTTTGACTGAAGACTAACACATCGTCTATATAGACCACACAAAATCTTTTTAATGCCTTAAATGCATTATCCATTTTACGTTGGAAAATACCTGGGCATTTTTTAATCTGAATGGCATTACCAACCATTCATACATTTCCTATGGAGCATTGAATACTGTGATAGGAATAAATTTTTCTTCCATTTTAATCTACCAATAACTATTCTTTAAATTAAACTTTGAAAAAATAGATGGTTGTTTTATACTTATCCTATCTATTATATCTCCAGCTGTAGAAATTTTGTAACCATCATCTTTAATTGCTTGTTTTACTTACCTATAATCTATGACCATTCATGCCTTTCCTCTAACCTTTCTGCATGATTTATGACCATAAAGGTTGGGCTAAAATGTTGACTTAGATATTTCTAATTAAACCTTTTTCCAGTAACTCAGGAATTTATTTTTCAAATTCCTCTATCATCTCTTTTATGTAGGTGATATTTTTAGCTCTGATGATAGTTTCAGAATTTTTCAATTCTAACTTGGATTTTATACCATTTAGAACCCATAATTTTAGTGGATCTTCATTAAAATTATTATCAAGCTTAATAAGAAATTTTTTCCATTTAGCTTCAAGTGGTTGCACACTTCGTACAATATAATTTATCGTACCTTGTGATTGACATAAATTTACATATCGATTGGTATTATTTAAACTAGTTTACTTAATGTCTTCGTCTGAGTTTTCTAGGTTAAATAACTCTTCTATCCAATGCTCACTACGCTGGGCTTGCACTCTGAACGTTTGTTCACAAGGATAGGTCCCATAAAGATCATATATCTTGACAGGATAAAAACCAAGTTCTAATTTAGATTTTGGTGTTTGTAACATAGGAATTTTATGACTTGCCAGAATTATATGTTCTATATCTTGGATAAAAGGACAATTCTCAAATTGACCTCTTAAGAAGGAATTTCCTAGAATGAGATCAACTTCTAAATTAGGGAAAGCTAAAAGTTTTTTAATGATAAAACTTTTTCCTTCTATAATGATAGGAACATTTGTTTCATATTATGTAACCATATTTATTTCTCCACCTGCCATTCTTAATACTGTAGGTTTTGATAAAGGTTTCCACCTTTCATCAGGTAATGCATTAGGTCAAGCACTACTAATAATCGAACCTGTATCTAATAACACATCTAACATATAATTATAATAACCTTCAAATTGAAACGAAAGTTCAATATATGAATTATAGCTTAGTTTTTCAAGGTTATATAATTTATGAGATGTCAATGGACTTGATGAAACCATGTTCCATATTTCCTTGAATGGGATGATACATTGTTGAGAAATTATTTCTAATTACTTAACAACCTCTAGAATATAAATTGAATGATTTATCATCCTAATACTTTCCTGACTTTCGTCTTCATCTACAAAGATAGGTAGACTAATATCCTTATAGCCTATTATCTTTCTAGATGTTTGACCTTCTTCAGAAACTCTAGATGTTCCTTCCTTAAATTGTCTTCTAGGTCTTCTTACTAAAGGTTCTTCATTTACAGAAGATATTTCAAACTTGGCTTACCTAGGATGATCAATTGATCTTTGAGGAAGTATTCTATCGATAAAATTTCTAAGTCAACTTCTAAACGATATTCTCATCTGAGGATCAGAGATTCTTAAATCTCTTATAAGTTCTTCTAGGTTAAGAATTATATCTTTTCCTTTTTGTGTGATTTGAGAAGAGCCTATAGCTTTTGAAAATTTAGCTGGATCTGACAAGACCCAAGTTTTAGGCCAACTAAGTTCTATAGGATTAATTTATTTCCTATTAAACTTTTTATAATTATTTGATCCTTTTTCAAATAATTCTGTTATCTTAGAAATATTTCTCATTCCAGGATTTATTGAATTTATTAACCTGAAAATAATCCTAGTGTGATACGCTAAATAATTAGCTTGAGAATTCATTCTATCCATCTTATGAGACTTGATTCTCAAGGTTAATGAATTTCCCAAAGTTTTGTCATTCAAAGCCATCAAATAATTTGGATAGCTTTGAAACCAGATTGAGCCATTGGCTAAATTAGTCTGAACACCTGATATTAGTTAATCTTTAAATTGTTTCCATCTTTTATCTAATACAACTGCTATCACAGGACTATCTGCTAGTAGGTTAAACAAAGGTATTAACCCTACTTGAACTAATCCTATATGAATATAATTATATTAACCTTTTACCTTATTAACCATTTCATTTATCTTGGTTTGGTTAATTAAGGAAACATCGAATGTTTCTAGTTCTGTACTAGAAACCTAAGCCATTGACTCAGATTGCGAGATATCAACTACTGACCTGAAATTGAATATAGATTTGTTATAGATTGAATTGATATCTACCTTAGGCAATTTCCATTCCAAACAATTTTTGGATGGATCTTCGTACTGGAATGATTCTTCATGTACTAGAGCATGATCTTAAAGGATTAACTCTTCATCTATGGGTATTTCTTCATTTGATATCATGAAGATTTCAGCTTTCTATAAGTCATATTCCTCACTATCAGATTCTTATTCAGAGATTACTTCATAAATATAATCTCTTTCTGAATCTAAATCAGTTAATTCATCTACTGGTTCATAGATCAAATTTTCTTCTTCTAAAAACATTTGTCGCAGATTTTCTTTCCTATTTTTCTTTTCAAGACAGGTATCTGCCTTTTGGTATAAATCCAGCAATAATTGCAGTTACTCAAAGGTTTACCTTTTAGACATTTAAGTTCTCTACCATGTTTTCTTTTAAATGCTTTTATCCTATCTTTGTCCTTAAGATTTGTTCTATTTCTAATGAACGTAAAAGGTTTATTAGATTTTCTTTTTACCTCTCTATCAGTTCTAGATATTCTTTTCTTCTTATATCCTTTAAACTTTTTCTTTGAAGAATATCTTTTCTCATATTTTTCTGAACCTAAAGGACATCCATATCTTCCAGCTACATAATCAATCTTAGAACAACAACTTTTGTTTAAGCAAGGAAGATGCTTTGCATCTTGTTTTACTTGAAGTTCAGTACACACCTTTCTCATCGCGTATTTAACCACTTGTATTCTTCCTCCTAAACCATCTACCACTTTATCTTCATTTAGGAGAAGTTGAAAAGCCATTTTTACTACTTCTAGCCAAGGTTCTAGTAGTTTAGTAAAAAATAATTCTGACATGTAATTTTGTACTGTAAAATCTATGTTATAATAATATCTTTGAAATTTACATGCAAAGTTATCAAAATAACACGTGTCACATATTTGTAGTTTCACTAAGGCCATTAAAGATTGTTCTTTTTCTAATGACTCTGTTGACAATGAGAAACCACAAAACTCTCTTTTCAGGGCATCTACAATTATGGCTAGCACGACATCTGTTATTGTTTCTTTAGCAATTTCATCCTTTATTGATGTGTAAGTTATTAAAGAGTCCCAATATGTCACACCCAGCCCATACCCAGGTAGACATGCTCCCACGACACAAACAGCGGCCCCCAAGAGAAGACCAGTGCCTGTACCGTCAGGGATACGTCGTGAATACGTCATATGGGGACACACTCTAAGCCTAATGGTGGTTATGCGGCGGAAACAACGTGATGCACATACTATTACCCGGGATCCATGAACATACACTCATGCGACATTGATTAACAGGTAATACCGTATTTCATTAATATAAAACCTGTTATACATAAAATGAGTGCATACAATAAACCACCAAAAGCTATACAAAGTACATAACTGTACAATACAACATAACTACTGCCACACCCTAGCTACACGACCAAAAAGAAGCCGGAGTATGCCTCAGGAGTC